>CM028129.1:451942500-452237500 GCA_016271365.2 Neoceratodus forsteri | reverse complement strand
TAATTAAGTGTGGTATGCAAGGATGTATGCCTATCAAAGGGGCTAATTAGGGCTACAAGGCCACGAGCCCAACCCTTCAATGGGTATACATTCCTCGTATACCACCCTTAACCATTATTTATTCTATATACAGATTTATATACAGTATAAACAATGGATAAGTGTGGTATACAAGGATGTATATACATCAAAGGGGCTAATTAGGGTTACAAGGCCATAAGCCCAAAGGGCAAGTGGCTTTAGTACCCTATTTATCCCCTGCAAATTGTATACTTCTGATTATATACCACAATTACCCACTTTTTATTTCATATAATACATTAGGATGGTTACTGTTTTTGTACCTGCAGGTTGGTCAGCCATTTTCCTGTGTAAAGTGCTTCCTGGTTTTGTCTCATAGTGTTTTCCACAGTGCAATGGTTTTGTGACTTGCGTGTTTGTTGTCATGGGCTTTTTGGGTTTCCATAGTGTAACTGCTCCTTACATAAGGGGATGTGTCGACGGCAGCATAATATGCCTCAACTGGAGCATCGTGGCAGGCCCATGTGAAAAGCATGGCACGCCCATGTGAAAAGCATGGCATGTTCTGAGGGGAGCATCAAGGATATATCTGGTGACAGACTTTGTTTTCTCCCCAAGGTTCTTTCACGCTGGTACCAACGTTCTTTTTTCCAGGTCATAGTGTGCAAGATCTAGGCATTACTATTTTGGTTGAGGTGCTGTTCATGGATAGGATAAATGATTAACTCCTCCTGAATCCTCCCTATTCACTGCATCTGCTCTCATCTCCCCTCTCTTACCCTTTCTCATGTGCTACCCCTTCTTACCTCTCTTCACATTTGTTCATGCTCTCCTGCACCTTGCCGCTGTCCTATATTCTATTTGCTTCACCCCATTGTCTCTACCTTCCTTTATCCTGCCCCCAGACTTGAATGACAGCTACCTTTTTATCTCACTACTTTACTTGCCTCCCTTTGGCAAACCCTGAATGTTCCATAACTCATGCTTGCTTGTGATTATAGCCCAACATTCAGTTGCTATTACTACTTTTGTGCTTATATTCACTGCATAGTTTGTATCCACCGCTTATGTGCCTTGTACTTATCCCGTTCATGCTTATGCTCTATTTTAATTTCATGGCCATAACTACTGCAAAAGTGTTATTATACACTCATCTCTTGCTGTTTATTTGTATTTCTGTACCTTTGTTTGCACCCTCCCCTGGGTCACCCCTGAAAAAGGGACACTCTGTCTCAGCGGGCTTACCCAGTCACCAAAATTAGATAAATAAATTATTAGGTAATTAGTTGTATTTATGGTCCCATAGGGGTGTATATAGTGCAGGTGTATACTTATAATTAGGGTAGGTATATACTTTAATTTGATAATTTACTTGCTTGCTGGTATACAGGGAAAATAATCGATGGCCTGTACACATAAATACATACACACACGTACCTTACTGCTGGACTGCCAAAGAACACATCCCCTCCTCCAGACAAGTTATAAGTACATATAGTCACATGGAGGGAATGTTGATGGACTGTCTTACATTCCTGCACTGAAATACTACTCTTTAAGAGCTGCTCAACCAATTAAATTTCTTTAAAACAAAAATTCAACAGATGCCATTTGCTAGGGTGGGTGCTTTCTCTCGTCACCTTGGCTTTTTGGAGGGGTAGACCTAATGCTACTCCCCTCTAACTTTTGAGATTACATTTTATTTAAGCTTCACAACTAAAAGAAAACTGCTCGTTTATTATAAATCTTTAAGCATATTGTTTCGCTCTGGTTTCAAAAATGTATTTAGCCAAACTGTAAAGAACAGGATGTCTTTATACCGCGCTGTCTTTTTTTTTTTTTTTTTTTTTAATATGGTTCCAATTAAAATGCACATTAAATAGCAAGATTTAATATGGGTTCTCTGAATGATTAAAATCTGTTCACAATAACTTCTGGGCAACTACAGCAGATGGGAAAATGAGCTAAGAACCCCAACGCCAAACACAGACACAGGCACAGACACACAGAAATCCACACTGACTACTATCACCAGCTATGTTAGTCTATTATATTTTCCTAATAAAGTGTTGTCATCATTACAACTTCAAGGAGCTACCCTGCCCAAATTAAAGTATCCCACATAAGAAACTCTCTTTAAAAGTTTTTTTTTTTTGTTGTTGCTGTTATTATTTAAAACACAGGAAAACCAATCCTTTTAAAGTTTGAGAATGCCAGATATGCATTTGGGGTATACTTCAAACTGATACAAAGCTATCTAAGTGTTTGTTTCCTTACCCCGATTCATAAGAAAACAACGTTTGAAAAATACTAAACTTGCATTTTTAAAGAGATCAGACACCAATTTATTTCTACACTAAAAGTTCATGTTCACTGCCATCCACACACAGCTGAGCTGTTGAAGTTGAATGCCAAAATCTGCCAAACCATAAAGAATGTTTTATTTCTCTTAATGACATTCTCTTGACAAGCTGCCGTGCAAACAGTTCTCCCTTGAAATATTCACAGGCCCTAAAAGCCTCAATTCCTTCTCTAGCAGTACTCCCTCTGCCCTCACCCCCCTTTTTTTTTTTTTTTTTATTTTTTTTTTTTTTATATAAACAGAGTTAACTTCTTTCTTACCACAAAAAAAATAAAAAAATACTCCTGTCTAAATAAATTAGTAGAGACAACCCAATCTGCTGTGTGCACAAACAAGGGTGTAGGCACTTGGCAGGCATCCTTATTGTACACATCTAAATACTTTTTATGAAGCACCTGTTCAATGTCATATGCCTTTTTCTAAAAATCATTCTAATTTGGAATGAAGGAGAACATGCTACTGCTGTCTGAAAGGGACTGCTTAGTGCCTGTGACAGTTCAGTTGTTATTTAGGACATCATCACCAACATACACATATATAACATGTTTTTGATATTATATTAAATAATATGCAATCACTTTTTACAGTCAGATCAGCAAAATCTGAAACTATTTTGCACCTGTCAATCTAATTGGTTTTAAACTTATAGATTCTGTGTGTTGAAATGTACATGACCTTAGCGGACTGTGAGGGGGCAGCATCTGGAGAGTGTCTATGCAAACTTAAATGTCTGGCTACACTCCTATGCACAAAAGCCGCTCAGCAACAAACAAAAGTCACCAACTTTTTAGGGGGCTTTGAGTTTGTGGTTGCTCACCTCAAGGACCCCGGGGGCGTTCAGCACCAAGTGTTTGTCCTCCCCCCTTGCAGGACCATGCCCTTCCTTCTCCTGCTGCTTCTCTCTCTGCTCAGTCACAGGACACTATGAAGAGACACACACGAGGAAAGAAGGGCATTCGCAACCCTTTTCGTGCTGCTGCTATTCGCTGGCGAACTCCTCCTCCTCGTCCGCGCGTGTTATTTCCACTAGAGACAACCCTACCGAGGTTGAACTTGCTCTTCCTGCTGTTTCCCACGTCACGGTTAATACATATAATCCTTCGGTAGCGATGGCCTGGAGCGGCCTTTCTATCAACACGAGAAACTACTCCGACGGGCTCAAAGGAGTACGCTACAGCAGCTCACTCCGCGCTAGTCTAACTTCTTTACCTCTCAAAGTGGCTAATTCTCTCACGAGACTACAGCGCATGCCCGGGGAGGGCACATCCACATCGCGTCCCGTCTCCACCTATTTTACTAGGGGCGGGGTCAGGGTAAGTCTTCCCTGACTGCGCCATTTATCGATTGGCTAATAAGGAGACCTGTTCAACACGCCAAAGCAGTTGTTCATAAATTCGGACAGATCCAGAAGCGACTGGTTTGGTGCTTTTTATTGGAGCAACATAGATGATACAATCTTTTGTTGTAACATCTATGTTGGTCCAATAAAAGGTATCAAACCATTTGCTTCTGGATCTATTCTTACTAGGACCAATACGGCAAGTACACTGTTTGTCATAAATGTGGAAGGATGCAAGTGGTTGGACGAGAGTCTTGTTGATCCTGTTCGTGTGGCTAAAGACTTACATTGTTTCACACTTGTTTCTGCTATGGTGTAGCGGGAGGACAGATTTGCAACTTACTTGCCAGCCTTTAACACTCGGGAGGTCAATAATGGTCTTAGCCAGCCGTTCTAAATAAGATATTTCTTTTCATACAGCCCACGGCATATCCCGTTTTTATAGGGGAACCCAACACAAATCGTTTACAAAAAGGAAAAAAAGACATGATAGGGCGTGTATTTATGGTGAGATAATAACATGCTGTTGACAGGCAGGAGGTACAGCTAAGTGCCATTAAATGAACCCAAGAGTGATTATCTCACGATAATTATATTACTTGTAATGCAGGGGTCTACCTTAACCTTATTTTTGCACTAAACAGCAGGACACGTCAATTCAAAATTGCTCTAGCCTGCAGATGGTTGCACTAGTCCACAGTTATAATGATTTTTTGCTGGCTTATACAGAAAAAAATAGCCAGCCAAAAATATTCTAATTAGTACCCATTTATCCTGTATTGCTTCCTGTGCTAGGAAAAAAAAAACTGCTATGCAGTCACACAGTGTGCACCCCCCCCCCAATTGTTTTATACCATTGCCTCCTCTCTCTTTCTGTGCCCTCTACCCCCACCTCATGCTAGGGGACCCCACAACAGCAAATATTCAATCAAGTAGTTCTAGCTCTGCACACATATTAGTTGACATCATTCATTATGCACCTCACCACATTCTCACTCCCACCCACAGGCAGTGATTAATTTGGAAATGTTTAGGTGGGGAACTGTCACATGTACATTTCAAGGTGGTAGAATTCTCATAAAACTTTTTAAGAGGTGGGAAAAAACTGAGTTCCTGTGAGCTCCTACCCACAGGGCAATGAACAAGACACTCTTAGCCCCCACCCTGTGACCAACTGAAGACCTGCACTTCTGGAAGTGTTCAAGTAGTGGCAAGTGGACCGGCCCAGTGGCGTGGAGGGCTGAGGCATCCGTGCCTTACTTCTTGCCATGCTGGTGGCCCGTGTTCGCTATGTGAAAGGGTTGCCAGGGGTCAGCTGAGGAGGGAGAGGACTAAGCGTCCAGAGGACAGCTCTCCTCTCCTAGGGAGGGGTGGGGATGGAGTCCGCTGCTTGTCTGTCCCTTAGTGGCGGCTGGGGGATGGTGCAATGGACCCATATGAAGGGGGTGGATACAGGGCAGACGCCTGGCATGCCGTGTGCGGAAGTGTGCGCTGTTCAGCCATTCATGTCTTTGAATGCCTCTGCTCCAAACTTGGGGTACAGGAGAAAACAAGGAAATACCCTAACCGGCAAGATTATGCTGGCTCCTGGAAGGCACCGCACCCAGCTAGCTGGCTCCTCGCTAGACATCCAGACGCCAGGGTGAAGGGGGGTGGAGGAAGGAGGCCGGTTGGGAAGCAAGAGGAAAATAGAAGTAAAAAAAAAAAAAGCAGTGGCAAGAGAACCACAGAGGCAGAACTAGGATTTATTTGGGAAGGGGGCCAGACAAACCTGGGGTGCTTGGGAGGTACAAAACTTTGCAACATTTTTATTTACTGTATGTATATACTAAGCACAAAATATTTATTTTAACACAGTCTGCCCCAACAATAACAGCATGTTTTAAACATTGTCCTTTCATCAGTCCAGGGGAAACAGTGTCCAGGCAGAAAGCTCTACAACCTCTGTTTCTATTTAGGAGGATCTAAACATCCCAGGAAAGCCTAGAACCTTTCAAATTATGTAGGTGGGATGAGGGTGGGAGTGCACATATGGCACTGACTGGTGTGGTTCATTAAGAAGAGTTGGGGACCCCTACACCAGGCAGTAACTGCAGTTATGGGTCTATGGATGGTCATTTCACAGTCTGATCTGCAGTGGTTTCCATCCAGGGACAGTACAGAGTTGGGAGACTTGAAACAGAGAAGGTGCAGCTATGGTGAGGCAGGGCTATAACCCACCACCTACAGGGCAGACTGTCTATACCTCTTAGCATTTTGTCAGTGAAATGTTGAATACAGACACTCAAACTATAGTAAAATTAGGTGCACTGGTCTTCATAGTTTGGGACAAATCATCTGACACATAAAGACAAGTACAGAGCACAGGAAGCTAGTGACTTAACACTCTACCTTTGATCACAGCCTGGACACTAGCTGAAAGCCCTAACAATGGAGTGATAATGACTCACATTGAGTCTTTTGTGGGATCCCCATCTTGTACTTCCGGATAACAGCAGATCTCAAAGAGCTATTATAAAATGGCAAGAAAAAATCTACAAATTTTACTGGCCAAGAGGCATCACTCTTCAGAATACATTTCTCCTGTTAAAAAAAAAAAAGATGTTCTAGACGGACAAAAAAAAAAATTTCTAGACAGACGTCACAGTTCATATTTTTACAGCATTGGTCTGTGCCCCCCCCCCCGTCAAAACCCAGAAACACACATCAAGCAACGGCACTCCATTACTGCTGGCAACACAGAAATCCAGAACTATTTTATCTCATGCAACAATAAAGTTAACAAAAACAGTTTCAAATGGAAAAAAAAAAGTTTTCTGTATTTTTGTTTTTTTTTACAAAAATAAAGACAGCCAAGGTATAATCACAATAAACCACTCGAGGGAGTGGGTTATGCTGGGATTTACCATGGCTGGGCAGGATTTGACCACTCAGCCTGTGGCCTCATGGCCAAACCACACCAGCTGTGGTAAATCCCAGCATAACCCACAGCCTCTTGTGGTTTATTGCTTAAATCACGCCAGGTCATCTGAAACACTGAGGGAGGTTAGCATGAGGACTAGGGCCTGCTACAGCAGGGACTTTTTTAACATCATTGACAGACACATAGAAACATAGACTTTGATGACAGATGAGGATTGCTTGGCCCACCTAGTTTGCCCATTTCCTTACCTATTGGATAAGCTGCAGATCCTAGTTAACCAACAACCTACTTCTTCCTACTCCCCACAAGAATTGCCTAATGTCTGTCCTATGCATTCTTGAATTCCCTCACTGTTTTTGAACCCACGACCTCATCAGAAAGGCTGTTCCATGCATCCACCACCCTCTCTGTGAAAAAATACTTCCTCACATTGCCCCTGAGCCGTTCTCCCCTCTATCTTCAAATTGTGTCCACTTGTTCTTGTACATCTCTTTTTGTGAAAGATGCTACCCTCTTGGACTTTGTTGATTCACTTGAGGTACTTAAAGGTTTCTGTCATGCCACCCTCTCCCTCCTTTCCTCAAGGGTATACATATTAAGCTCCTTTAGTCTCTCTTTGTATGACTTCTGTCGCAGACCCTGTACCATTTCAGTTGCCCTACTCTGGACTGCCTCCATCCTATGTCCTTGTGGAGATGGGGTCTCCAGAACTGCACACAGTACTCCAGATTGGCTCTCACCAACTGTACAGAGGGATTACAACTTCTTGTTTTCTACTGGTGATACCTCTCCCTATACATCCCAGCATTTCCCCAGCCATCCCTACTGCCTTCTCACATTGCTTGCTTACCTTTAGGTCATCTGATATGACTACCCCAGGTCCTTTTCCATTTTTGTCGTTGTTACTACCTCCCCCCCTAACCCCCCCATTGTGCACTGTTCCCCTGGGTTTTTGTTTCCCATGTGCATTACTTTGCACTTCTTTGCATTGAATCCAAACTGCCATACTTTTGACCATTCCACCAATCTTGCCAGGTCCCTTCTCATCCTTTCCACACACACCCCTTGTGTATCAACCCTGTTGCAGATCTTTGTGTCGTCTGCAAAGAGGCATACTTTTCCTTCCAGTCCCTCTGCAATGTCACTTGTAAAGACATTAAAAAGGACTGGACCCAGTACTGAACCCTGTGGTACCCCACTAGTAACCCCCCTTTCTTTGGAGTGGACTCCAGTTACTATTACCCTTTTTGTCCTGTTGTCCAGCCAATGTTTTACCCAAGCTACCACCCTGGGACCCGCTCCCACAGCAAAAGAAAATCTGCACTGATCAAGACGGACAAGTAGAGGGGTTAGTTGCACTAGATTTGGTCAATTTGCACCAGATCACTGACAAGTAAAACAATGTTAAAATTGACTCCTGTGCTAGTGTCTTATTATTTTAAATATATCTTATTTAAAAATGAATGAAAATAAAAATATTGTAAAATGCTAAACATGATTGAATTAAGACATTTCACTGATATGCTTCCATTTTTACAAAACATAGTAAAGGTAGCCTTTTTGCCATTTGTGCCCCCCCATTACTCTCTCCCTTCCTCCCCTTCTCATTGCAGAAGTGGAGGATGGAGCTAAAGTTTGTAAGGTCATCTAGAGTTTATAATAGTGGGCAGAATTTTAAAAGGGCAGGTAATGCTTGACAGGTTTAAAGGGCACAAATGTGAAAACGTATGGGGCTTAGGCCACCCAAGCCCTTAGGTCCCGACAACCATGTGTGTGTGAGGTTGCCCGCTGGCACCTCTGGGGTTAAGGTTTGAGATCTCTTGCTGCAATGTGTAGCATTCCATGTGCAAGGGGAGGTGCCTGGTGTGCTCGATATCTGCCATTCAGGAGAGCAGCAACAGATTTTAAGTCCAAACTGTACAGAGATATTGTAGGTAAGCCACCTGTGCAAGAGCTGCGAGGGAGATCACCCCTGGCTTGATTCCTCTCATGCTGCCCATGATCCATTCTGCACTTCGATGAAGTGGGGAAGGCCAGTACTTGTCCAACAATCGGTGTCTGCCCTGCAAGGTTGAACAAACGGCTGCAGATGCAACCAGTTTGGACTTTTGCCTTCTGGAGTCTGTACTACAACCATGGACTGTTTTAACGTATGACTGTATTTTGCTGTTTGTGTCTGTCGTCATTTAGCAATCAATCAATCAATCAAAATCTTTATTTATCCAGGCAAACACCATTGAGCAAGCTGATTTGCAAGGTGGACCTGCTTCTCACAAGCCATAAACAGTACAACAAATCATACATCAGTACATGAAGTGTGTAGATACATGGTAATACATAGGGAAAGAATAGCACTGAAATGAGTGAGGAGCGCATACAGAGTAAATGAGTTCACACCTAGTTCCATGCAAAAAGGAAATACTTATGGATAAGAAAGAAAGGAAAACCAAAACATGAACACAAATAAAAAGGGAATGCAGCCCTGTGATCTAAGAGGATCAGGTTAAAAGGATCGATATGAATATACAGAATGGAAGAGGGGGGCAGGGGAATGGAGAACAGGTGGGGTCTAGAGGAGTAGGGGTACATGGGAGAGCACTCTGCAAAGGCGTTCACACTCCGGGGGTTTTACGGCTTTACTGTGCCTCTACTAGACATGAATCCGGCTTAGTGGACTCAGGCATCGGCTTCAGGGGCACCGCCGCCCGGTAAATGCGCATTGTAAGGTGGATGGGTGAGGAGCCCTGACAGGGTATAGAGCCGTGAATCAAAGATGATGGAAGCAATGGCAAACCTTTTTTATTAGTTTTGCATATAAAGTTTTAAATGTTAAGATACTTACTGGAGATCTTAGTTTCATTGATTTTTGTATTTCGTTCCAGAGAGTTGGCAGCGAGAAGCTTATGGCCACTCTCCCAAGTCACGTGCGGACCCTGGCTATCTTTAGGGAGATTAGTGAGCAGCTCCTTAAGGAGTAGGTCCGAAGGTTACTTAGAGGCAGTAAGTCAGAAATGTAGTGTGGTAGTTTGGAGGTAATAGCTTTTAAGGTCCAGACTGCGGCGTTTCTGTTCCGTCTGTATTGCAGGGAGGACCACCCCACAGCAGTGTACAGGGAGTAGTGGTGTGTAGAGGAGGGGAGGCCAGTGATGAAGCACAACGCTCTGTGATATAAGATGTCCAGTTTGACCAGGAGAGAGGTATTGCAGTGGCTATAGATAAAATCGGCGTAGTCCAGCAAAGGGATGAAAGTGGTCTGAACGAGCTGTTTTTTTGCTTCAGGCGTCAGGAGGCAGTTTATTCGGTAGAAGAGCCCCAGTCTCTGCTTTAGCTTTTTTACCATGTTCTCCAGGTGTTCCCCAAAGGAGAGCTTGTGATCCAGCCAAATTCCCAAATATTTGAATTTGGGGACGAAGTCCAGGTTTTCCCCCAATAAGGTGGTGATAGGGGGTAAAGTGCCAATTGACTGGTAAGGCTGAGTGTTGCCGGGGGAAAGGATCAATGTCTTGGTTTTTTAGCATTCAGAAGTAGCTTTTTATTAATTAGCTGGTATTAGAGAATGTCAAAGTCTTGTTGCAGAATGTTCGTATAGGTCGGCACCTCATCACTGTCAGCTATAAAATCCACAAATGATGTAACAGGATAAAAAGCCTTTTAATGCCAAATAGGCAAGTCAGTCAGCAAGCAGGATACCCTCCCCACAGAGCCGAATGTTTTCGCATCACAATTACGCTTTCTCAAGGCTATGGTAGTAGGGGGTAATGCACCTTATATATATTATTTAAAGTCTTGTTGCAGGTCTGTGCAGGCAATTTCTAGGGATGACCAGCTGAGGTATAGGACTGTGTCGTCCGTGAACAGGTGAATATTAGCTGTTTTTATGCCAAGGTCTATGCTGTTGAAGTATATGGTGAAGAGTATTGGACCCGGAATGGAGCCTTGGGGGACACCTCTTACTAACGGTTTAGGGGGTGATAGCTCCCCATCTACTTTAACTTGCTGGAGCCTGTCTGTGAGGTAGTACTGGAACCATCCAAGGGAAGTACAGTTAACTCCCAGAGCTTTTAAACATGATAAGAGTAAGGAGTGGTCGACGGTATCGAAGGCCTTGCTTAGATCAAGGAACACAGCACAGACTAATTTTTTGTTGTCAAGGTCATTTTGACAATCATTTGTTACCTTGGCCAATGCCATAACTGTACTGTGTTTTGACCGGAAGTCTGAGTTTTCCAGGGAGGCTCGTAGCGATGCATTCACTATTTTTTCTAGCAGTTTAGATAGTATAGGGAGTAGTGAAATTGGCCTGTAATTGTTTAAATCACAGGGGTCCCCAGATTTAAATAGTGGGATAATGTGTGCAGTTTTCCATATGATAGGTAGAGACCCCTGGGATAGTGATAAGTTGAACAAATGCATAATGGGCACTGCCAACACATGCCAGACCACTTTTAAGAAGTAGGGGTCTAATGAGTCTGCCCCTGCTCTTTTCTTTGTATCCAAGTGAAGGACTAACTTTTCGACTTCTTTCAGAGAAGCAGGTGAGAAGGAGAAGGTAGCTTTTGTTAAATTTTGTTCAGATGGTGGTGCGGGCATCTGGGAGCGCAGGTTGCAGGCAGGTGAGTTATCAAACGCTAGTCCGGCTGAGGTGAAGTGGTTGTTAAATGCTTGCAAAATATCCTTTTTTTCGCTGAGAAGGACATTGTTAGAGAAGATTTAAGGGAGGAGTGCACATCCTGACATGTGACCAGAGAGGTATTTTATTGTAGACCAGAATTTGGATGGCAAGATGAAGCAGCATCTAGTTCTTTGCGGTGAAAGTTGGACTTGGCCTCTCTGATTAACCCTGTGCAGGAGCTCCTGGCAGCTCTGAAAAGACACCAGTCTTTGGCAAGTTGTGATTTTTGAGCGGTTTCCACAGTTTGTCCCTTTTTAGTAATGCAGCTTTAAGTTCTGGGGTAAACCAGTGATGGGTTCTGGGCTTTAATCAAGTTTTGACCAGCGGAGCATGGATGTTGAGGGCATGTGTTAATATCTCTTGGAATATGGAAAATGCATTGTTCACTTGTTTAGCGAGGTAGAAACTCTGCCAGAGTGGGGAGTCCTTAAGATCCTTGGTATAGGCATATGGGTCGAAGTTACGCTTTGATCTCTTAATGGAGAATTTTGAAGTATTTTTGGGCATGTGATTTGTTCTCACTCCAGCAATAAAACAGTGATCACTGACGTCGGCATGGAAGATACCAGCATGTGAGTAGAGGTGTGGTTTGTTTACTAGAAGGACATCTAGCAGGGTACTATTTGCTGGGTTTTTCTTATTAATGTGTGTTGGTTCATTAATAAGCTGTGAGAGTCCATGGGAGTCACAGAGGGATTTGAGAGGTAGTGAGGCACTGGATAGCCAGTCATAATTAAGGTCTCCCAGTATTAGAGTTTCTAGGTTGCTGGAGTCCAGCATGGAGGATAGGTAAGACAGAAGCTGAGGTCCAGCTGAGGGTGGCCTGTAGCAACCGATAATTCTAATGGCAGACGTAGGGGTAGTTAACATTTTTAGGGATAAGC
Source organism: Neoceratodus forsteri (assembly GCA_016271365.2). Taxonomy (NCBI): domain Eukaryota; kingdom Metazoa; phylum Chordata; order Ceratodontiformes; family Ceratodontidae; genus Neoceratodus; species Neoceratodus forsteri. The sequence goes on along the minus strand of CM028129.1, from coordinate 452,225,299 downwards.
ATTCATAAGTGCCAGCGTACGAGGAGGAATCGAGTATAGAGACTGAGAATTTGTCCTTGATATATATGACAACTCTGCCGCCCCTGGTAGGTAGTTAGGTATTCCAATCTCAATATCAGGTGTGGCTGGCCATAGCCAAGACTCTGAAATGACAAGCACATCAGGATCAGTGTGGGTGATCCAAGCCTGGATGGAGGAGAATTTTTTTAGAAGGCTACATGCATTAACATGCATGAAGCTGATTCCTTTTATTTTGGAGAGTTCTGCTGGTGAGGTGATGTTGTTCAGGATTGAGCTCTACATTGCCAGAACATAGTAATAACAGAAGCACAAGTTTTCTTAGGACCGCAAGGGAAGACTTGAACATTTTTGACCTTTTCCGGGTAGATGTAGTATCCAGGTAGGTTTGCATAGGCATACTATTAGTCTTATGATGATTTAGCATCACGTAGCATAGAACCCTTGCTGTGAGGTACCACGATGTAATATTATAATGGGAGGGTGGCTGGTACCTTTCGGCTGAATTTTGGCTGTTTGATGCACACCTAATATGCCACCTGATTTGGTGGGGGTGTAAGGGTACAGAGGTGCAACAGGAGCTGAGTATGTACTAGAGTAGCAGAGTAGCCCCTTTACTGATTCTAGCATAACACTAATATTCTGCTTGGATTTTCCACTACAAGAACTGGAGAACATTTTCTGCCCATAATGATTCTGAGCTGTGTTCTGCTTGACTGGGAACCACATTCATTTACTGACTTTGCTGCTATTGAAAACTGTTATTGCAGTATCTGAACCAAGAATTTTAATGTATGTGTTTAGATATTTACCTCCAGCCTTCATGGTGGTTTCACAAGGATGTAGTGAAGTAGCATGGGTTACCCCTGTAGGGATCATTGGCTGCTGCCATGGAATGTGTCAGGAGGGATGCTTCATTGCCCTGTGGAGTTTGATGCTTACTTTCTGGTTGGAGGGGTGCAGCGCCACAGGTTTTGTTCCCCCACGTTGGAGATGGAGGATTTAGATGTTAAATGTTGGTGCCCAGTGAAGCTGAACCATACTTTCTCATACTTGTGGGCAACACAAAGTCCCATAACTCTGTCCCTAATTGCCTTCTATGCACAATAACCTCCATTACTAGCTGTGACTGTTGGACTCTACTCTTTGGCTCTGTGATGCCCAAATAGCTAAGGTGCACACTATGTCAACAGTGTCATGAGAGATGTCAGGATTCTGCATGGTTTCCTTCTCCTATCTGGAGTTGGTACCAATGTGGGTTATCAAAGACATGTATACGAATACTTATATAGTACAGCTTATCATCATCATTTTCTATTGAACCATAATTCTGCACTGTAAACAAATCACTAGTAGTGAACTGATTTAACTATCTAAATGGTAATTGTGTAATATCTGTTAGAGGCATACAACCTACAAATCAAAGGCCAGATTATGCTCTGATCTGAATTCTTTCCCCTGAAGGATGGGAGGTCTGACAAGGGAAGGCACATATGCATCCTGGCATGTTCAAGGGACAGAATCATCCAGTTAAGACAAAATACATCTCACCCAGGATTGTATATAGGGCTCAGAACTGTAATTGTAATGTTTTACATCACAAGGGATTGTCTTTTGGAAGTAATGACTTGCATTCCAGTGATGCTGCTGTCAATAAACTCCTCAGAGTAGTGACAACTGAAATGATGTAACACTTTGTCAGCCAAAGCTAATAACTTAGATTAAAGTTTCCACTGTGATTTCCATCACCCAGTACCTGTTTGTCATAATCAGAAATAGCTAGACTCTGCAGATGGTGTCAACACTTATGTTTGTATACTGTTGCTGCAACTGCGGTGCCCAGTTCCTCACTAAATTTGGACCTAACTAGAGACCCACTCAGTGCTATGCCCTACAGATATCATGTGCATTTTGGAATCTGTGTGTTGCTGCACCCTGTTGTTTTAGTTTTCTCCATTGTTGTATCTTGTAACACTCACCGACTAGGCTCAATTGGTGCTGCTGATTGTATTCCACCAGAATAAGGCGCTGTAGCTCTCCATAACTAGGCTCCTTGGAGCTGCTGAATGTACTCTACCTGCCTCAATGCTATGTAATAACCATTTTTCTTGACAAGGAACCTTTGTAAATGTGATTTTAGCTCGAAGGTGTACTGCCAATTTATCTAATAAAATAAAAAATAAAATAAATTCCCATTCCCCAGACCCAGTATTCCCTCTGACTTAAATAAAAATATATTCAAGGTGTGCCACCTCTCCTTGACAGTTTAAGTGTCACTGCTGAAAATTCTCCCTCGACCAGAGAGAGGAGCTTACATTATCCTCCTGATTTTTGACTTTGGGTATGTTGTATATAGTGCAGCCCCATAATCCATCCTTGCCAGGCAGGACCCGCTCTGCCACAACTTCTATTGCTTCGCACGTGACTCCACTACCCCACACACACACCACTTCATCTTCTATAGCTTCCCCTTTCCCCTGTCTTGATGGTAGAGCTGCCCTGCTGTCCAACAACATTCTCATTTTCCCACATAATGTTTCTTATCAATTGAGCAGTCATTTGCCTTTATACAGCACTTTTATGCAAACATCTCAAGTTCACTTTATAAATTGTGGTTCCTTGCAGCATGGACATGTGTTAAAAGCCTTATTCTTTCAAGGTGGAAACTGCCTCTGGTTCCTAATTTGGAAGACTGGATGTGTTCAATAAGTTCCTTTTCCTCAAATGGACAAATATTCTACTTAGTACTACATAAATGTAATCAGCTTAATTTAGTATGGTCTCTATTCCTTGCATTACAGGAGAGTAGCATCTTTCAGAAAAGAGATATTCCAGAACAAGGGTTCATGACATGAGGTTGGAAAGGGGGTAGACTAAGGGGTAACATGAGGAAGTATTTCTTCACAGAAAGGGTGGTGGACACATGAAACAGCCTCCCAGCAGAGGTGGTGGGGGCAAATTTGGTAGGGGAATTCAAAAATGCATAGGATTTGCATAGAGGTACCCTAGCGATAGGTAGGACAACAAAGCCAGAGATCAAGTAGGGTCTTTGGTTTTTGCAGCAGGTAGGGAAAATGGGCAGACTAGGTGGGCCTTATCTGCCCTCAAATTCTATGTATCTATGTATTACTAAACTAGTGATAATTTCTCAAGAAGTGTTATAAGGAATCTTTGCCTACTGATATGCTTTGTGAGGGTGTGCACAGAGGCCCTGGGATTGGGCACTATATAAATAAAGTGACTTGCGTTGACTTTACTTGAATTTACTATTATTCCATTACAGACTTCACATATATGTTAAGTCTGGATTCATAATCGAAGCTAAATAAGAGCAACTAAGCAATTACTTAATAAGTTATTTGTTGATATTTGTTTGTTAATGGACTATATTAATGGATTTCCAGATGTGTCTTGTATTCATATTGTTAACTTTTAATAAAACATTATAAAGTAATTTTGACAACCCCTTCTTGACCCTTCCCCTTCCCTATCATTACCGCACCTTGGAGGCGTGGATCATGGCCAAGGGTTAACTCCCGTGTCAAGGGGTATAGAGATGGAAACATCCAATTGAGAGCCACGCCTTGCACACAGTTACAGATCTGGCTGCCTCCGTTATCCATCCACATGCCTACTGAGGCACCGTTTATAAAAATCCCAGCACTACGCCAGTGGAGACTGTTTTTTTCTTCCTTTTTTTGCAGTGAGCCCCAAAGTCACCAGTGTTGAGCTTCACCTGCTCTTTTCTTCAGTTTATTTGTGTATTTATTTATTTAATTTGTAGTTTCTGCTTCTCAGCTCAGACATCCACCCTTCCACCCTTGCCTCTGCTGACCCCCACTGTCCCTGACTGTCCAGGACTTACCATACTTACAATGTTGGCCCAATCAGTCTCAGCCCCCTTGTGTCCCATTAGTGAGGCAAGTGAGGAAGCATTGAGCAGGGCTTCATGAGTGCCTGCCCTGCCACCATTTTCCTCCTGTTTTCTCCCTCTGTCTCCCCCATTACTGGGGCATGCACACTGGTATGCATGTATGGAGGCACACACATGCTATAAAAGTCTCACAGCACCACCCCTACTGCAGCTCCCATTCCACACTAACATCAGGCTCCATCTGGTGGCTGTCTTTTGGCGGAGCCAACAGTTCTTCTTCCTTGGGAGAGGAAAGCTGTCCGTCAGATGCTTGACCCTCTCCTGCCGCCCCCCCCGAACCTTGGCATCCTGTGCTCATTCCCAAACACAGGTCACCAGTGTGGAGCAAGGGGTGGTGTTCAGCACCTCAACTCTCAGCGCCACCAGGCCAGCTTTCTCCAGTTAATTTTTGCACTTCCCTCATTGCCCAGGGCCCAACAGTGCAACAGTTTCAGAGCCACCATGGTTTGTTCAAAAAGTAGATTGACATACACAGCAATACATACAGATCTGACAAGGTAACTTGAGTGAACAGCAGTATATTTATTTAACAGTACACTTCATTCAGGCATGCTTCACTTCAGCTCAGTCTCTGTCCCCTTTTCCATATTTACAGCAGTGACGTGGGACACTGGGCCTCACACTTGAAATGTAATCTGCTTGCAAACTAGAAATTTATTTTCACCGACAGTGCAATAGTCAGAATAAGTAAGTTGAGATATTTCCATCTGAATCCCCTACCTTAGTCTTGCTCAGATCCTAAGACACTACGATTTACATGTCTTGAGCCCACAGGCAGTGGGAACTGAATTTACCAGCAATACAACATTCTATATTTATGGAATGTTACTGCTCCCATCACAGGCATGAGCAAATCAAGACTTCCACAGGATGTACTCGCACACCAGGCAGCACAGTTATTCTCAGCAACTTGGCCTTTCTTACAACAGAGTGAGGGATATACCTCCATAGCTAGCACCATGCAGTACCTCATCATGGACACCAAGCATAATAAAGTAGAAACTAGATCACTGCATCTTTCCCCTGCCTTAGGTCTCACTGTCTCAGTGGCACTTTCTGTAATGAGAATGAGATTTCACTGGGCAGAGTGCATCTAACCCTGTTCTCGGGCCTCAATGTTTCAGTGCAAGCTCTCTGGTCTTCCAGATTCAGCTCTGGTCACATTTCTCCCATTTGGCCAGCAGTTCACATCAGGGAAGCTGCATGTTGAATTCTGGACCCCCTGGATACTGATTATGATTGCCATCAGGCAGTCCTCCTTGAGGGTTGACAACCAACAGGCCCTTGCTGTCCCAACCTCGGACCATGGCCAAGATCTTAGCTTCCAGAAACCCAGCTTGAGGGAGCCAGTACCACACCAGACCCAGGACTCTGCCACTATCAGAGGTCTGCAAGTACCTTCTGGTACATCACAGCTGGAGCATGGCACCTTCCAGGTGCCCAAGCCCCCAAAAGCCCCATGCCAACCCCATGCAATCTGGGTATCAAACAACAGGAATGCCTAGAACTATCCTTAGAACTAAAAAAAATAACAAAGAAACTACTCACTTTTGGTGAGACCAAGGTCCCATACTAATACACTTTGGGGATGTGCAGCAAAAAGCCTGGGAAAGTAAAGAAGCCAATGAGTGTGGGATGGTCTCAGAAAATTGACAGCTCCTGGTTTACTGGGGCTAAGAAAGCAGTAAACAGGAAATACTTCTGTAACCCCTTGGCGGCCCTATCCCAAGGGCTATTACCCCTGGCTGCGGGGCTAGTAGCAGGTTAAGGGGCCTGAATTCTGAAACGGTTGCCTCCATCCGGAGGTCGGGGTTGGTAATGGTCAAACTAACCTGGGCACAGCCCTCTGGGACACTGTAACCCCCCTCTTTCCCTTCCAATGGTCTGAGCAATATACGGTAATCACTTTTGCAATACTCCTTGTAAACCATACCAGTACCCACACTGTTTGCACTTACCACCAGGGCTGGTTCCTCTGGCTCAACCCTGGGGACCCCCTGTAAAACAAGGATATGCACAGTAAATAGCAACAGTACAGTAGTCTTGGCACAATCTGGAACCACAGTCAGGTTAAATGCAGCAAAAAAGTCAGATCTGATTTATTCAGGGGACTTGAACAAGAAAGGGGGCATAGTCAGGTTGATTGGCTTAAAGGCTATATTAATCAAACAGTTATGCATGCGCTTTAAGTCCCCACACAGTCACACCTCTGGGTACCCAGTTAGGGAGATGATGGGATAGCCATGAACGTTGCAGCTGGTTGGGGCCCTATGATGGAAGAAATCAACATGCACAACACACACTATTTGTAATCTGGAGCCGGAGGGCTCAGTTCGTGAAAGAAAAAGCAACCAGACAATCAGATGACTGATTTAGCTGTTGTTGCAGGGAGCTACCCTGATGTTTACTCACGATACCCAATACTGGACATAGGCAGGACGAAATTGAGACTGCAGGTTGTTGAGCTGGAGTGCCCAGAGAAGCAGGGCCCACACAAATCACTGAGGCATCATTCCTGTTCAAATGTTGAGCAGGGGGCTGATCCCCAGGCAGGTCTCTTGTCGATGGCTTTCTCTGTGCAGTGGGTAGTTGGGCTGGGCCAGTGTGGCAAGGCCCAGGCCCAACAGAGATAATTTTGGATTCAGTCTGTGGGGCTGGATGCAGCTTACAGCAAGCAGAATGCAGTTCAAACCACAGTGGGGAACCAAATCACGACTCACTAGCAGCACACAGCACACTTGCATGTTAGGAAATTCTAATGCAGCTTCCAGCAAGCAGAACACAATTCAAACCACAGTGGGGAACCAAATCACAACCCACTGTAAGCACACAACACAGTCACATGTAAGGAAATTCCACTGTACTAGGCAAAAGGCTCTCTGGTCGCAATTACAGAATCTCAGCACAATCCGAGAGTTTAGAGGTGGCTGGAAGTCCAGACAGGCCGATCGCATTCAGCAAATCTTCAGTCTTCTTCAGGTAGGAGCCTGGTCACAATTCAGTGGCTTACTTCGCTCTCCAAGTTTGGATTCAGTCCGAAAAAGGCACAAGTTCCCTCTCTGGGACAGCAGGCAGGCATACAGGCCAAAACTCAGGCCTTTCCACAGTTCTCCCATGCAAATCTATGCCGGGGCTGCTGCTTGAATCATTCAAGCTGTTATCTCTTCACTTCCCAACTCAGAGCTGAAACTAGCTGTAAGCAGCTTGGGAATTTCCCCAAGATCCAAAAGGTTAGTTGGCTGATATGTCTGTCAGTCACAACAAGGGCTCCCCCTCCAGGTTATTTTAGGTGCCAAAATGTAAAAACTACAATTCCTACAAGTTTTGACCCCACCAAGCCCCTGTAGGCAGGCTCCATTTTAGAGTCCCAACGGTACTGATTGGCCTTTTCTGACAGTCCCGGGCCAAGTTGGTGGAGATAAATAGAATAGTCTTTGCTGCAAAGAAGGCAGGTTAGAACAAACTGTAATATTATTACTACTCTAACAAATGATCAGCAAACAAGCACATCTTCTAACAGAGCTCCCTTTTAGATTAATTAAGACAGCAATCCAGGCAGCTCTTAAAGAGACAGTACACAGAGGCTATACAGGCACTCTCTGGCGATACATTTAATCTGCTAAAATGCAGAACACCAGCCTGGCAGTGCGTATTTAGGCAAGCTCAAGGAAGACTTTTTGGGAACCCCCATTTGTGGGGGGGGGGGGTTACACTTCATTACATTTCAGTAAGGGACTAGAACATTTAACCCTTAGTGCAAAATACAGGTAGAATGTAGGCCACTTACTAAGTCTATCTTTTATGGGGATACAGTTACAAAAAAAGTTTGCTTTATGTCATACAAATTGGAGCAATGAAAAGTAATTAAATAAAAAAAGAATAAAACCACATTGTCAGACAGTAGCTGAGTAGTGTGTTTTAGATGGTCTTCTGCAATCACATCATAGCACCAGCAGAACTCAGTAGCAGTTGCATTGCACCCCATACTCAAAATTGAATTTCAAGCTGTTCCTTTTCTAACTCAGGTTATTCCTCATACCTGCGAAGGCTACAGAAGATCTTTAGTTCACAGACACCACCATCTCTGGAGGTATCTTATTTTGGACCCAGGCAGGCTTGACGGCATTATCTCACTCCAGAGGTATATGATCAAAATCAGTCTACTTTAGAAGCAGCACCATCTAGAGCAGAGCAGCTGGAAATGACAGAGTCCTGTGATGCTGAGAGATGGTAACAACAGAGAGACCTCTGGCGGTGGTTTTTGTGACTGCAACATATGAAGACAAATCCTCTGTCTAACCTCCCAACTAGGGGACATTCCCTTCTGCTGAAAGGTTATCTCTGCAGCCTTCCACATTTAGGGTCACAGGTATGATTTCCAGCAAGGACTGGGGCTGCATTTAACCAAGTTGAGATCACAGACACAATATCTCCCTCTGTAACTGCCAGGCCTTGTCCCTTCCGACAGTTGGCCTGTTGGCACAGGAGGAGACCCCATCATAAGGGAGGACATGAAACCATAAAGGCCAAATGTCTAGTGAAGGTGGGGCCACCTACAGTGACATCATCCTCTGGAGCCCAGCCCATTTTCCTAGTTCTTCCATCCCTTGGCAATAGGGTCCAGCCAATTTCTATTCTTACTTACTAAGGGCATTTAGATACAATAGGATTGATCAAGGAACGTAAATAGTGTGTTATTTAGCTGCCCATGCAGACAGCTGGTTGGCAAAATAGAGCCGCTAGACCTATAAAGCAGGAGCAGATTTGTTTGCCACCTAGTGAGCTGAATTCAAGGTTTCAAATGTCGGTGATATTTGTGTGATTGCCCATATTATAAAACTGATTATGAGCGTTCAGCCTTCTGATTGGCTGGGATCCACATGAATACCATGTGTTATTAACATGGGTCACAGGCGTGCACATCCATTGTGTAATTCGGGGGGGCATGCACGGAACTCCAGCAAGTGTGCTTTTTTTATTTTTAAATTTTATCATAAATCATCACTGATGATTCATTCAGTCAGCTCTGAGGGTTTGCCTGCATGTTAGGACCTCTTGTAACTATAAGAGAGTCTCATGCACAATAGTTCAGCAAATGAAATAAGAACATACAAAATTGCCAGCAGAAACAGGCCTCATGGTCTATTGAGTCTGCTTGAGTGTACAGCTAGCCCCTCATCATGCAGCTGCCCCTCCCGTACCCCTTCCCAGTATCCCTTCCCCTTCCCCTGTCCCAACCCCTCTTGAAACTGCCCACTGTCTTACAGGACACTATCTCATCTGGTAAGGTGTTCCATTTGTTCACCACTCTTTCTGTGAAAAACTGTCTCCTCATCTTCCTCTTGCATCTTCCCCCCCTCCAATCTCAGTCCACGCCCCCTCATTTCCCTCCCCGTTCTCATCTGAAAAGTCCCTTCTGTGTTGGTCTTGTTTATCCCCTGCAGATACTCAAAGGTCTCGGTCATATCCCCCCTGTCCCTCCTCTCCTCCAGTGTATACATATTCAGCTCTCCCAGCCTGTCCTCATAGGGCATGAGTTCCAATCCCTGGATAATCTTTGTGGCTCTTCACTGCACCCCCTCCAACAATCTGATATCCTTCAGGAATGGGCGTCAGTACTGCATGCAGTACTCCAGGTGGGGCCTGACCAATGACTTCTACTGGGGCAGGATAACTTCCCTCCTTCTGGAGGAGATCCCTCTTGCAATACACCCCAGCATTTTGTTGGCTTTTGCTGCCACCTTCCATTCCTGCACTGAGCAGAGTTGTTCATGCTCCCCATAATGATCACTCCTAGGTCCTTCTACTCTGTGGAACTCCCCAACTGTACCCCATTCAAGTGATAATCCCTCCCCTGGTTCCTGACTCTGAAGTACATAACCTTGCACTTCTTGGTGTTGACTACCAACTGCCATGTTTCCGCCCACTCCTGCAGCTTAGTCAGGTCCTCCTGCAACCCCTTCCACCCCTCTGTGTCATCAACCACAGCTCCCATCTTGGTATCGTCTGTGAACAGGCTGATCTTGGTCTGGATCCCATGTGAGATATCTGCAATAAAAATCCCAAACAGCACTGGTTCCAGTATCGATCCCTGTGATATCCCGCTTGTCACCACTCTCGGTGACGAGAGGTCCCCACCACCACCACCCTTTGCTGCCTTCCTTTTAGCCAGTTTGTGATCCACTTCACCATTTGAGGTCCGGCCCCCACATATTCCAGTCCCCCCAACCTCCCATGTGGCACTGAATCAAGGGCCTTGCTGAAGTCCAAATACAGGACATCCACTTCATGGCCCTTGTTCAGTTCCCACGTCACCCAGTCATAGTACTCTACAAGGTTTGTCTGGCAGGATCTACCCACTATAAACCCATGCTGTTGACCATCCTGGAGACTGTTTTACTCTAAGAAGCTCACTAGCCTCTTTTTTAGTATGGTCTCCATGAGCTTTCCCATGATGGATGTGAGACTCACTGGCCTATCGTTTCCTGGTTCATCCTTTGGACCACTTTTGTGGATGTGCACCACACAGGCCATTTTCCAGTCCTGTGGTACACATCCTGTGCCCAGGGAGATATTGAACAGGTTGGCCAGTGGCCCCACCAGGACCTCTGCCAACTCCCTTAGTACTCTAGGGTGAATGCCATCAGGTCCAGGCGCTTTGTCCATCCTTAATGCCCTCAACCCATCTAGTATCCTGCTCTTTGTAATCCCTACATCTGTCAACCCCTCCCCCCCCACCCATCCACCCTTGCCTGGGGTATCTCCCCCCTCATTCTCTTGTGTGAATACAGAGCAGAAGTATTCGCTCAGTGCCTCTGCCTGCTCTGCCCCTTTCTCCACCCACCCCTGTCCTTCTTAATCCTCACATACTGATCCTTGCTCTTTCTTCTCTTTCCGATGTAGGGGAAGAAGTCTTTTTCTCCACTTTTAATTCCCTGCACCAGTCTCAGCTCCCTGGATGCCTTGGCCACCCTGACCAGTCTGGTAACCTCCCTGGACTTCTCCATGTACATATCCTTATCTTCGCCCCTCCCCAATTTCCTGTACTTTTGAAACACTGCCCTGTTGGCCCTCACCCCTTTCATAACCTCCTGTGTCAGTCAACTGGGTTTCTTTGCCCTTCCCTTCTTGCCTTTCTTCCTAGTGCAAGATTCCATTGTCTCCACCAGCCCTTCCTTTATGATGGCTGAGGTTTCACTGTCATGCAGATGATACGCAGCTCTACCAGTCCTTTGTGCCCGACCAGGATAGTGCGTGCTCAGTCTTTAATAACTGCCTGGCAGAAATCCAGGACTTGATGAATACCAGCTGGTTGAAACTTAATTCTGACAAGACTGAGGTGTTGGTGGTGGATCTTGGTTACCGGATAGAGGGATTTGGGATGAGATGTCCCTCAGGCGTTTGGCTCGGAGGTCCCAGTTACCGACCTCTGAACGGGTGCGAAATCTGGGGGTAATTCTTGATGACAATTTGACATTTCGTTCTCAGGTGTCAGCCGTCATTAAGTTCTCTTTCTTCCATCTGAGGAATATCCCCCGGAATAAGCACCTAGTTCCGTCCGGTGACTTGCCAACTTTGATTTGTGCCTTTGTGACTTCACACCTGGACTACTGTAACTCCCTTTACCAGGGCTTCCGTGGGTTGATATCCACCACCTGCAGCTGGTGCAGAATGCTGTGGCAAGGCTGCTATCTGGATCATCTAAATCCAGTCATATTACACCTGTGCTGTGCAAACTGCACTGGCTTCAAGGTGCTGACCTATAAAGCCCTACATGGACAGGGACTGAGCTACCTGTAAGATCTCCTGCATCCTTAGTGCCCCCTCCGGCCACTACGCTCGACAGACAAGGGATTGCTGGAGATTCTCAGGATACAACTAAAAACATCTGGATTGAGGGCATTTTCATTGTGGCCCCCACCCTGTGAAATTCTCTGCTTCTTCGGGTGTGGAAGTGCCTGACAGTGGAGAGCTTCAAGACTGCCCTTAAGACCTATCTATTTCAGCTGGCATTTGGTGATGCTTTCTAACTGATTGTTTTATGGGATTATTGTGGTTCATTGAATTACTGAATAGTATTTTAGTATCTTATGGTTTTAATTGTTGTTTTGTTGTGAAGCACTCCGATACACTGTGAAGAGCACTATATAAAGTTTATTATTATTATTATTATTATTATGTCCCATTTCTGGTCTGCATCCATGTGTGATTGCATTCCTGCCAGGTGCCTGACCCAAATTTCCCCCATCTTCTTAAAGTCCGCCTCCCCTAAACTCTGTCACCCTTGTACCAGTACCCCATGTTTCCCCTCCCCATATTGAATATGAACCACATCAAATAGTGGTCACTCCCAGCCAGTGGTTCCTCCACTTCCAGATTCTTTACAGCTTCCCCGTTATCCAGTACAAGGTCCAGAGTCCTTTCTAATCAAGTTGGCTCCTGGACCAGCTGTGTCAGAAAGCTGTCTTGAAATGCTTCTAGCAGGACCCACTCCCTTGCACTCATGGTGGATGGGGTGCCCCACTCCACCCCAGGTAGATTGAAGTCCCCCACCACCACTGTGCTGCCCTTCATGCAGACCCTCCTAATTTCTTCAGCTAATTCCCTATCCAGGTCAATCTCCTGAGCCGGTGGCCTATTCACCATCCCCATTCTCAGTGTCCTATTCTTTGCTTCTTGGAACGGCAACCATAGTGCGTTTGTCCTCCCTTCCTCCCCTTCCTCCCTTATGCACTTTATCCCTTCCCTTACATAGATCGCCACTCCCTACCCAAATTCCCCTTAGCGTTATCCTTTCTGAATAACCTAAACACTGAGATCATCATATCCCAGTCCTGGAACTGGGTGGCCCACGTTTCCGTGATGGCCACAATGTCCATCCCCTCCACCGCCAAGACAGCCTGTAACTCTGCTGTTCTATTCCTTAGGCTTCTTGCATTCCATGATACCACCCTCCAGCCTGTCTCCTCCCCTTCCCTACCCCTATTCTTCCCACTCTTTATTCCTCCCTGTGCCATTTCCCCACTGCCTTTACCCATAACTAGGGGGGTGAGTTCACTAGGCTCCCCTTTCTGGACCCCTTTCCTATCAGCAGTCCCCTCGCCATCCCCCCTCCTAGTTTAAATCCACCTTTGTTCCACTTTTGAAAACTGGAGTGTCTGTTGTTAAATTGAAGAAATTATCTTATATACTTTAAATTTATTATGGCATGCAAACTTTTTTTTTGCCCTTTTTGTCAGGATGTCTGTTCTGTTCACAGTTCTGTTGATCTAAGAATGCATATGGAGACACTATAATAGTCATAAGAGACATCCTAACTATCTTTAAAAATGTAAAAAATGGATCCCAAATACCAAACTGCATTTTTATGTTGGCGTGTGCACATGCGCAAGCAGCATCTTGTGGTATCAGCACATTTCAAAGGTGTGTCAGCATTGTGGCCAATGCAGGGGACACTTTAGTAGGTGTGTCCCTCAATCGCCAATCAGCATGCTGGCAATGACTGTAGACTTCAAAGACTTGAAAGAAATCTGCTGCTGCAATCAGGTGCAGTTTCATCATTGCAGCAGCAGATGACAAGACTCTGGCCATGTGCATTACAGTGTACAGTAATGCGCATGGCCGGAGTTATGAGCAACTTATGAAATTACATAAATGTTGCACACTAGGAGCCTACCCCAGTGTGCTGAAACATGGCGGTTCCTGCCACCCACCACACACTCCCAAAAAGCCAACGTCAGGGGTGCCCAGTCCCTGAGTTGGCATGTAGTCCCCCCCATTAAATGTGGCACACTGGGAGCCAGTGTGCTGCAACATGGTGGCTCCTGCCGCTTGACACACACTCTCGAAAAGCCAACATCGGTATGCCTGGTCCCAATGTTGGCATGTATCCCCCATCCCACCCATTAATGTGGCACACTGGGAGCCCACCCAGTGTGCCGAAATGTTTTTGTTTTCTTCCGACACTGGGATGCCCACTCCCAGTGTTGGATGGGCCCCCTCCCGGCCAAACCCTTCTAAATGATTTGCCAGTTTGCCAACATCGGAGTGCCCAATCCCCATGTCGGCATGCCCCCCCACTATTGTGGCATACGGGAGCCCACCCCAGTGTGCCCACATTAATAAAAAAATGTTTCCCTGTGAAAGAAGAAAACTGTCCATCACAGGGTGTTTTTTTTTTAGACCTGTAAAAAAGGAAATGATCCATCTTTGACTTGCCATCCCCCTGCCCCATCCCTACCCTCCCTCTGTGCACCCACCGCCCCTTTCACCTCCCCACCCATACTTACCTCCTGAGGTCAGGCTGTCATCTTCTGTGGACTGGGACACATCTGCACTCTTCAAAGCTGAACTGCAAAATGAAGACTCAAAGGTAAGCCATATAATGGGACTCAGTGGGAGCTTTTCAACTTAGGTTGATATCTCAGCAATTTTTGGGAATTTTGGCTCCAGATTTTCAACATGGGGTTCTTGGGACCCCACCTCACCAACACTGGCACTGTCATTTCATTTCTCAGTCGCGAAAGGTGACTTTGTGGTCGCTGTGCGGAATCACCCTTTGGGACCAATTAATGAAACGACAGTGCCACTGTTCATGAGGGGAGGTACCAAAAAGCCCATGTTGCAAATTTGGTGAAAAGATTCCAAACAATGACTATGTTACAAGCATGCATTACGCAGTTTTTACGCATGATCATAACTTTGCCATTTTGTAATATTTTCACTCCAGATTTTCAGCATTGCCATTTTTTCACACCTCCTTGTGAATAGTATAGCTGTCATTTTTCACATCCTGCCCAAAATGTGTTTTCGCAGCTGTGGCGCAGAATGGTGCGGTCGCTGTGGAAAATCAACTTTTGGGACAGATTAACACAATCACAGAGTCATTGTTCATGAGGGGAGGTCTCAAAATGCCCATGTTGAAAATGTGGTGGAAAATTAAAAAAAAAATGATTGTGTTACGGGCATGCATTGCACAGTTTCTATGCATGCTCTTAACCGCCAATTTTTCATATTTTCACTTCAGATTTTCAACATTGCTATTTTTTCACATCTTCTCATGAACAGTACAGCTGTCAGTTTTCACATCCTGCCTGAAATGTATTTCCACATCTGTGGTGCTGAATGGCACAGTAACTGTGCGAAATCGCCTTTCAGGATGGAGTAACAAAATAATACTGCCACTGTTCATGAGGTGGGGTCCCATAAAACCCATGTTGAAAATTTGGAGTGAAAATACCAACAGATGCATTGGGTGTTAGGGTTTCTAACCGTAATGCCCCACCCTGTATAGACTGACAGGCATTGGGGGGGGGGTGACTTGGGCTCATCAGCCGTAAGGCTCATGGCATTCCACCCCACCCCCACCCTGCAGCCATTGACAGGAATCGAGGTGTGCCTCGGGGTCTTCGGCCCTTATGTTCACCCCATTCTCCTATACTGCACCCATCTCAGCTTATTTCCTTATGTAATGGGGTAAGCATAAGGGCTGAAGACCCCAATGCACACTGCTACACCTGTTGCTGTCTGCAGGATGGGGTGAGGTGGAATGGCGTAAGTGCTATGGTCGATGAGCCAAAGGCATACCCCCAATGCCTTTCAGTGTCTGGTGGGGTGGGGGTTGGCATTAGTTCAGTACTTCACTGCCATTCCTATTATGCATCGCTCTAACTCCTGCACTACCAATGCTAATGCCAGCAAGCCAACATTTGGCATTGACAAATGCTTGTATAATCATAGTATGGCATTCTGGGTGGTGTGGGGTGTTGCCTACCTGAAGCCAAAAACCATGAGAAGTGAGGTGCAGGGGTATTCAGTCCTAGCTTATGTTTTTATTTAATTGATATAATCATGTTTAGTTAATAAAATTTATCTGCAGTTCGTTTTTTGCTTTAAGTCTATCTGATCTTGAGCTACATGCTGATTCAGCTACATGCTGCTCTAGCTATCTGCTGATTTGGTTTTTGCTGCATTTGCTTGTGGTGCCTCATTCCTCATGGTTTCTGACTTCCGCTTCATTTGAGTGACAGCGGTTAGCCCTCCATCGTGTGTGTGTGTGTGTGTGTATCTATATCTGGTTTGATCTGCTGTGTTACTGATTGGTAAGCCTACCACCATACTGAACTGCACTTATCTGCAGCTTATAATGTTTGGTACAGAGAGGGAGAGATTGCCTTACTGTACCCCCACCCCAGTTGTGTCTATCACTTAAACAGGACTTAATTTGCTTAGAATTCACCTGCTCTTTGTTCCCTAGCTGAAGTCAGAACACTTCTGCTTCCAGCATCACAATAATTTCAACAGCAACAGATTGTGATCTCACAAGCAGAGGATTATGGTATCAGCTAGAACATAAGCATTAGACACAGATGGAGCACATGAGATAAAGGTCCGGTTTGCGTGTAAATGTAGTAGTAAAGAACAGAAATCCTCTGGAGCACAGTGCTAGGGAGGTGCATAACACAAATCTCAGTAGACTTAGTAATAACAAATAAGAAAGCTTGAAAATCATATTTTAGAGTAATATTATGGAACTGAATTTTGCATGAGTCAGCTGTGATTGATTTATTTACTTCTAGTGTTTCCCACATTCTGACTTCTCCCAGTTGGGCTGACTTTTTGTTTGTCTGAGGTTCAGGGGGCTTAACAATGAGGTTAGGTTGTCTGGAGCACTCATTACCAGTTTACAGAGGAGGCATAGATAAATTTCGGTTTTCTCCCATAGTAGACACCAATGTCTCCTCCTGTGGTGCTGGTATAGCACCTCAACATGTCTTCCATCCTCCCATCATCCCCGCCCCAAGCTGACAAGGCACTCCATGGCTGATTTTCTACATCAGGGATCTCCTACTTGATAGGAGAAGGAAGTGAAAAAGAGGCTGCCAGGTGGGATTCTTGCATTAAGCATCAATTGAACAATGGAAAGCCAGTGGTGGAGATAGTTCAAGGTCTTCGGAATGTGCTTCTGAACAATAGACTAATCACTGCCCCTAGAGAACAGTATTATGTCATCTGCATACAAAACTGTTTCAATATATTAAGACCTAAAACCAAATCATTAGGATAAAGACTAAACAAACGTGGGCCCAGAACAGAGCCCTGGGGAACTCCAATATCCATCGTCACTGATGTGAATGAAAATAATGGGTCCAATTCTGAAAGGAGCTCTTGGAGCAAGCAAGTTGCGCCTATGGCAATACTGGGTGTACCAGGAACTGTGCGCCATAGTCCGAGAAAAAGCAGGGTTCCTGTGCCAAACTCCCCAGGATTTCTGCAAGTGCGGGACAGTGCCTGACCTGCGGTTTGACTGTGACACATGCTGCAAGGACTTGGTACCCCTGCCATCGGCACAACACAGGACAGCAGCAGTGATGGTGATGGTGAGGGGGTACACACATTCCCAGCAGGGGTGAGGGAGGTGGGTGGGGACATAGGGTGAGTTGGTGTGCCAGCAGGGTGGCTGGAGTATTGGTTCGCCAGCAGGTGCAAATGCCAGTAGTATATACTATGCGGAGGCATATGCACCCCTGGGTGTAAAGCAATCCCATACATCTCAGCTGCCACACAAACCCTCCCTGTGCCCCTCTGTGCCCCTACTGCCCATGGACTCCACTTGTAGCCCACCCAAAACAGTTTCCAAGTCAGTTGCAAGGGGCTTAGACCACCTCCTAGCAGTTCTAAGTGGAGCCCCTTGCGACGACCATGGCGGGGCTTTTGGAATCAGAAATGTGAGCCATGCTATGGTGTAGGATTCCCTTTAACGACCTGGCATATCCAGATGCAGGTCTGAAGGGGTGTAGTGCCCCATTTTGGTGCAGCGTTTCCTTGTTCGCGACAAGCCCACGCTCCGAATAATAGGGAATGCTGCAAAGGAGGACGGCAAAAGCGACTTGCATCTTTGCTGTTTGGTGCAAGCACCTTGCATCCAACGGAACTGCTTCTGGAATCGGGCCCAATATTCTCAATTTTTATACACTATCCCCTGTCAGATAAATAGTCCTGGAACCATTCCATTGCATTGACTGAAAAAAAATTTGCCACAAGTTTGGACAACAGGTGAGTGTGGTTTACCAAATTAAATGCCATAGTAAGATTGAGAAATACTACAAGAGCAGTACCTCCTGAGCCCAAATACCCATGTATGTAATTTGTTAAAATCAGCAAGGCAGTCTTGGTCCCAAAATTAGTACTAAACCTGTACTGTTTAGAAGTTAATGGATTCTAAGATTCTAAGAATTCAGAAACCTGATCAAAGACAGTGATGGAAGGGAAAGTATGCCTTTTCACAGATGACACAAATGGGCTGGAAGTGAAATATGCCCGTTTGCAGATGACACAAAACTCTGCAACAGAGAAGACTCACCAGGAGGAGTGGAAAAAATGAGAAGTGATAGAAAAGTTGGAAGAATGACCAAGGGCTTGGCAGCTGGGTTTTAATACAAGAAGTGCAAAATAATGCACTTGGGGCATAAGAACCCAAGGGCAACATACCTACTGGGAGGAGAGGTATTAAAAGCTACAAAGCAGGAAAGGGACCTGGGGGTGATAATTTCTGATGACCTGAAGGCAGCGACACAGTGTGACAAAGCAGTGGGTAAGGTTGGAAGGATATTGGATTTCATAGGAAGGGGAAACACCAGTAGAAGGAGGGAGGTAATAATACAGCCCTTACAGATTACTGGATAGGCCACACCTCGAGTTCTGTGTACAGTTCTGGGGGCCCCACCTTGGTTGCCTTCCTTTGTACTACCTCCACCCTCTCTATGTAAAGACATAGAGAGGGTGGAGGTAGTACAAAGGAAGGCAACCAAAATGGTGCATAGCCTGCATCAAAAACCCTATGGGGTATGGCACAAGGAACTTAACAGGTACTCCCTGGAGAAAAGGAAGAAAGGGTAATATGATAGAGACATTCAAATACCTCATAGGCAAAAACAAGGTGCAGGAAGGAAGCATTTTCCACAGAAAGAAAGGCTCGAGGACAAGGGGTCATGCTATGAGGTAGGAAATGGGGGGGGGGAGCTCAGAGGAAATGTGAGGAAGTACTTCACAGAGAGAGTGGTAGACACATGAAACAGCTTACCAGTGGAAGTGGTGGGGGTGGAAATGGTGACAAGGTTGAAAGAAGCATGGGATAGACACAGAGGATCTTAGCGGGGGGACCAAGACCGAGTAGGGTCTGTAGCAACACTATAGTTAGGGAAAATAGGGCAGACTAGGTGGGACATCAGATCCTTATCTGCCAATAGATTCTATGTTTCTATGTAGTACATGCTAATGCCTTTAATAGAGAAGGAAAAATAGATATGGGATGATAATTAGAAACTTCAGTTTGGGATCCATTCTTATGTCTGGGAACCACAGTCACCTGCTTTCAAGCCGGCCTAGATCAAAGTGATGAGTTAAACAAAGTTATAATCAGATTATCCAACTCATAACAAGCAAGATGGAATGAAGACATATAAATTCAATCCATTCCAGTGGAGAATGACCCTTCATAGATTTCAAATATTTTTGTATTAAGAGTTTATTGAAGTTTTTCAGACCTGTACAAATGTAAACTAATGAAACAGTACAACATGGGTAATCCTAGTCGGGTTGAGCCCCTTTAAGTTACAACTCTAGGAAGACAATTAATCATAAAAACTGTAATTCTCCTTTAGAGAATTAGATCTTGAACTACTAAAAAGAGCAACTTCAAATACTGATATAAAAACAGTGCAATTCAATCAAATTTTTATAGCTATGTATATCAAGCTGGTATAATTCAGGGGGAGTGCTCACCTAAAGGGGGACAGTTCTTACCATAGTTCTCTTACTGTCATTACAAAGGGGTAGAAAGCAGATACCCTGGAACCCTGATATATGTGCTGAGTAGTTGGGTGCAATGACCTATAAGACTATAACCTGAGGAAATCTGGCACCACTAATAACCATATTAAAGGAAGTTACCCTGAGGGGAGTGGGGGGCCCTGCCTGGGGAGTAGCACTGCTCCCATCTCCTCTGTTGCTGTTGGTGTTTTGGGGAAAGAAACCCTGCATAATTCTGCAATAGTCTCAGTATAAGAAGTCCCACCAACCCTCCCAGTATTGGTCCTTTTTGTCCCTAGCAGAGTATTGTACTCTGTAATGACTAGCTATTTTACCCAATTCCTCAAGCTATTCCTTTGTTCTGGGTGGTTCCAGCTGCTTCCAGGATTTCAAATATTTTAGATATTCCTGACAGGATAAACTTTTAAAAAAGAATGTGGGGCCCCAAATTGGAACTAGAGTTCAAATCAACTGGAAATTCAGCAGTTGCAGTAGGTCTTATATCATTAGAGCTTATGGTCAAAGTTTATTAGGCAGTATTACCAGAAAAATCATTAAATCTAGCTAAGACATCAGCAGGATCAACTAATAGCCCCTTGATCATATCAATCAGTCTGATTGAAGTTGCTGATTTTTAAGTTAAGGAATTTATACATTCCCAGGACTGACATGGATTGGCAAGGAAGCCAATATGCTTGCCAGCGTAAAAATCAGTCTTGCATTTCCAGATCTGTATTTTACATAGTTCTTTGTAAGCTGTCAAAAGCCTAGGATAATTGTTTTGATTTTTTTATTTTCCCCCAGTCCCTGTCCCGAGGAATCCATTCCATGGGTCTCTTCGGCTAGGTCCTGATGTAGCGAGGACCCAGCTTCATTCTGCGCAGGACTGGGAGATTTTTTGCCTTTTGTTTTCTCTTGGTCCCATCCCCCGAGGGTGTCGATACAGAGGACTGACATTCAGACAGGCGACATGTTTACATACGTTGCTGTCAAGCATCCACAGTGCCCTCCCCGGCTCTCATGTACAGAGCATGTATGCCCCACCGCCTGTAAGCCCACCAGCGTCAACACATGTGGGCATCACTGCCCTGAACCCCGCCTGGGAGGAGGAGAGCATCCATGGGGATGCTCAATCCCACCTCCCAACCGACCCCTGGTAGCCATAGTCCGCTCCCGAACCCGGGTTACCGGCATAGCACGAGGTGTGGCATCCAGCACCTTAACCCTCAGTGCCACCAAGCCAGCTAGGATAATTGTTTTATATGCTTTCCAGGCACTATCTTTAGAGGCCATTAACATATGCAGTTCAGTAGTGAGCCAGTTTTGATTGTTTCCTTTCACTCACATTTTATGAACTGGGGCATAAATATTGCAAAGTCTAGTAAATTCGTTGGTAAAAAAGGTGCAAGAATGATTCAGTATTTGGTATGGCATCTCAATAAAAGACCAGTCACAATTCAGAATATCCTTTCTAAAGGCCTCTAAATTAAAGCCAGCCTTAATTCAAATTTCAGTTACAACTGAAGGAGGGCGAGGCCTGTAAGCATTCCAAATGCTGTAGACTGGGAGTGGTCACTGAGTACACCAGGTAATACCCCTGAATACTTTATTTGATCAGGAGGAGTGACCACAACCTAGTCCAGAAGCATGCTCATTCTGGTCTTATTATTAATGCAAGTGGCTTTGGCTATTGTCTGTGTAAGACCGAGTTTTTAATGAAAGCATGGTCAGATATATGGGATGGACATCATTGGGCCCAGTCCTCAGAGTGGATGGTGATACGTGTAACTTGTGCATAGCTTTGCCACGTTGCTCCATACCCCAAGACTTGTCTGCATTAGGTGGCATCCATAGCCCCTGCATACCCCTGCCTGCTAATGTGAAATGTCGAGCGGGGCAGGGGGCAGAGCTGAGCAGGACACTGGGCATCTACTCGGATGCCTCGACTGGTACTGCAGTGGATCTCTCCCATTCCAGATGTAGCGGAGGACCATGGGATTTGGTAGTCCTTCAAGGATTGCCATACTCCTTATAGGGGATACCATTTGAGCTGTTCAACTCAAGGACTGTTCCAGAGTGATCTGCAGCCATCCTTACCAGCTCAGAGGGCAGGAGGATGGGGGCAGATGGCATGAAAGCCATTTAGGCCCCTGCCAATGCCATGCAGCCAGGCAAAGGGGGTGCATAACCTCTGTGGCAGAGTTTTCATGCAACAAGTAGCCTGTGCCCTGCTCTGCTGGAATTCTGTACTGTGGAGTATCATTCAGGAAACCAGCACATGCATTCCCCAACCCCCTTGCCTGCCTCCAATCCAGCCACCTGCCTGAGAAATCGGACCTCTGTATACCACCTACCCATGCAAGCACCCATCTATGGATGCGTGTATCCCTTTGTGGCTCAGATCCTTTTTTTTAAATTTTATTTATTACTTTTTGTAATACAAAACATTTCAAAGATTTCCTCAGAAGGATAACAGATGGCTACTCAATCACCAATATATTCTCTCGCAAAGGATACTGTCGTAGACACCTTCTCTTCCAAAACTACATGGGGGAATTAATGAGTTACTTTGTAGAGTATTTAATAAATATTCTGGTCTGCACCATAGGAATGCTGAGGGAATATGAAAAAGGAGAACATCTTTAAATAATTGCTAATTACTATACTTGATCACCTTAGAGCTACAATATCCCCCAATTGGTTAAAATCAGTATTTTTAAACATATTTCCTTCCCAAGTCCAGAGAGACTTCAGGCTAAATGCTATCTGCACATAAATGACTTGGATACATCGATCTACATTTTAAATGTATGCTACTTCAATAAAATGAAGTAAACCTTAACTACTGCCATGGATTCGGCAGGAGTTCAACATTCAGAAAAACAGCTGGTGGCTTGGTGGGTCACAAGAGCATACAAAACAGGCCTTCTGATTTATTAAGTGATTGTAAATGTCCAGTGAAATTCAGTAACATCTTACAGTTGGAGCAGGTACAACAGTTTAAGCAGGATAGTTTGTGGTGGCAAAACCGCCATATTGTCTATTCAACAAATGTCGTAAAAGGAAAATAAGACTTTCTCCTGAGGCGTCCGTCTCTTATTTCAAGCACGTCATACAAAGTAAATCACGTAGGTGACATTTAGGGGCACACTCAGTCCTGCATTTAGGGAATAAAGGAAAAAAAAACTGTGCACTAGTCACTGCATCTGCTGCCAATGTTACTCACTGCACATGCTGTAGAGTCATGTATCAGCCTCTGACATTTCTGAGTCCTCTTCCTCCACTTGTGATGGTTCAGTTTCTGTTTTAGTTATCAGCTTACTAGCATCTTGGGGTCATTCAACAGATATGGCCTCCCATTCTACAAAAAGTGCAGCTTCCTTGGCATGAGGGGTTGGTGCTGGACCTTGATGGCTTGAAGCTGACTCTGGATGCCATCAAAGGTCTTGCATCACATTCTGGTAGAATAGGACAGATCTGGGAAGAGCTGGATGACAGTCACCAAGTTTCAGTGATAGGAGGTGTTTTGCCATTTTATGAGCATGATCCCTG
Source organism: Neoceratodus forsteri (assembly GCA_016271365.2). Classification (NCBI taxonomy): domain Eukaryota; kingdom Metazoa; phylum Chordata; order Ceratodontiformes; family Ceratodontidae; genus Neoceratodus; species Neoceratodus forsteri. The sequence continues at coordinate 452,201,985 of CM028129.1, read as the reverse complement.
TCAGTGACACCAGTGTGATCACATACAGTGCAATGATTCAAATGTTCTTCCTCCTCTAATCCAAGAGTCTGTTGCAGCAAAACCTAGGAAAATCCAATGGTATCATCCCCCTCAGTCAGCTTCAGGATTTCCACTACCCAGAGATTTTGTTCTCGGGTTTGTTCAACTATTTTCAGCCTTTTTTTAAATAAGCTACTTTCCTTTATAAGTCTGTTGTGGCATCCACAGATTTTGATGATTCTTCTCCTAGGAGCACAGTCTGCTCTATGTGATCTGTCCAAGTTCCCTAAGTCACTACATACGTGGTGAGGTTGTCAAATATTTTGTTGAAGTCTTCTACAGTTTTAATTATTTTACTTAATGTATCATTGACTGTTTTGAAGGGTAACGCCACCCACTGCGCCTTCACTGGTGCTTGGAGCTTGTGCCTGCTGATTTATCTTGGTATCCCTTTGCTGACCTCCCTTTGGTTTGAAAAAGCAATTTGTTGCAGCAGCTGTTCTCAGTTTTCCCATTGTCCAATGAAATGCAGGTACCACTTGGTTTGGAATATTGATTTCCATAAAAATTGTATAGCTTAAAGTAAAATAAATAACTTTTATACTGAGCCTCTCAGGAGCCTGAAAAAAGTGTGTATGTCCCCTTCATCTACTGAGCAGCACCCCTGTAGATGAGGTCCTGTGTCATATAAACATATATTTATACATATATACTGTATATATATATATATATCTACAGTATGGAAATTCCTTCAGGTTCTTTGCTGAGCTACTCTCTGAAATTGGACTAATTAGTTAGAATACATTGTTATGGAGGGGATTTTAAAGCTGCTTTAGATGCTCACTGGCATAACAGTAGCTACATTAACAGGGATGTGAGTAACATATCTAGAAAGGTAATTAAAGAACTAATGGTGGATTTATACACTCATTGAGACAGGTCCACTCTACCCTAGGAGATTCCACATTTTACTAAAACTTACTATACATTGCTCATATAGCAGGATGGATTATATTTTGACATCTGAGCAACTTAGTAGTGACTTGCTGTTGTAGATTTAAGAATATTGGTGCTCTAACTACTAAACCACATTGTCTCTTTATGATGTTCCAATCCAACTGTCACAAGTAAGGAAGACTAAATATTTTAGAACAATTACAACATATGCAAGGTACTGTACAGTATATAACTAGTAGCCATTGATAGATTATACACAGGCTATTCACGATTCTGATGTCATATCAGTGTATCAGGTTTTTTTTGTAATGTTGAAAAAGTGTTTGCTGTCTTTTCTTTATTTTTTCTCCTTCACAACAAATCCCACATAAAATGTGTCCCTAATAAATCCCCATCCCCACCACCACCAGCTGTGACTTCCAGATTCACTGTGGTCTGTAAATGTGATTTTGTAACACTTTCTAAATGTTTTAACATTGAAAAAGCAGTTATTATATAAAATAAAGTAAAGGGTGCAAGGTATGCTAATTTGTTTTATAAACTCAGTTTGTGATGATCTTGCAAACCACTTGAGCCATATTTTTTTGTTTTGTGTTACAAAGGTCAGGTGTGTAAAAATACTCTGTTACATATGGCCCCCCATACATTATTCTATATGTAGAGTGTTAATCTACTTTATGGGTGAGGGAGTGTGAACAAGGACACTGGGGCAATATCCTACTCTTCAGAAAATGGCATGGAATCTTTTACGTCCAGCTGCAAAAGTGCAGAGCCACCACAGATGGGCGGAAGGGACCTTGGATTAGCAGAAGTACAACACCATCAGCACTGGCAATCAGCCTAAGTCGCCAGTATGGGACTTGAACCCTCAACCTTCTGGCTCAGAAGTGGGAGCTCTACCACTAGAGCCATGCTGACACTCAAAATTTGCCTTGGCTCTCACAGGATGTCCCTGAATTTGTTTCATTCACGTGAACCTTTCCTGTACAAAGGTTTCAATAAATAACAGCAGAGGAAGCATAAGTGATGGGCTTATGTGATGTATCGTTTTTAGTCTTAGCTACTGTAATTGTACTTGCCTGGGCTAGGACCTCCTTCAGTGAACCACCACACCTGCTCCCCATGTCAGACATTGCTCTGCCTCAGTGACTCACCTTGCCCACTGCTGATCCCATCTCCAACTCACTTCTCCCCTGGAGGCTGTTTATGAGAGAGCTCAGTAGTAATCTGCAGCTTCTGAGAATGTACTCCCATCTAGGAGCCTGGACAAGCTCTTTCCTGTTTAATCATGCACCCAGGATAAACCAGCTGAGATGCAACATCTAATTTCCAGTAGGGTCTTTCTTCTACCCATTTCCGCAGCTGAGTGGACTGGAGCACTAAGAAGTTAAGTGACTTGCCTGCTCGAGGTCATAGAGTAAATATTTTGCTCTAGCAGGGTCTGAAACTGTGATCTCCTTGTTTCTAAATCAATGCTCTAACCACTACATCATGCTTTCTCTTCTGCATCTGCATCCTGGGCTACCTCCTTCATGGTTTGCCGAGGGGGCCTCACAGTGCCAGGCTCTATCCTGTGGAGGCACACAATAGGAGGCTATAATTTTTACTTTTGTGATTAAAATGTTTATTAAAAGATATCAAAGAGGTTGCAGGATACAATTATGTGTCAATGGAGGTTATAATTTTTAAAGTTAATATCTTTTTATTTGAAGACCACATTTATAAAAAGAACAAACAAGAACATATCAGGTTCAAATCTGTATCCTGTTTAACAAAGACCTTGATACTGTCCCTTTATGCTGGGAGCATTGCTTTGTAAAATAAAAAAGCCACTAAATAATAAAGAGAATGGGACTTACATAATTTGTTTCCTGCTCTGAAGTCTAGGACATGGTGGCCTCTGAAGTGTTCAGTAAACTGTGAGAGGATTTCTAAATAATCACAGCTTTTGAATATAGAAGCGATATGCAATGGTGTGACTAAAAATGTGGCAAAGACACAACTGAGTTATAAAGGTTGTGTTCCAGCACAAGTGTTAATACATTTTATATGTTAAGCCAAGCTATTAAGTATTGAATTTATAGTAATACATCAGTTTAAAGGTTGCATAACTTTTAAGCCAACTATTTGAGTGATTTACCTGTTTTTCATTAACATTAAGCCATAGTCAGGGGTAGGGTACAGTTAGAGATGCTCAGATAATTAATTAACTAAGTTAATTATTCATTTCTTAATAATTTTTTTAAGCCAGGAAAAGCAATACTGACATAAAAAACTAGACTTGCTGGCTGCTTGATTGCTCAGTGGTTAGTATGTTGCACTCCCATGCCGACGCCCAGGGTTTAGGAGCAGACTCGGAAGATGGTGGGGTAGCCTGGGGGGCTTCCAGCTGGGGGGGATAAGCCAGGTTCCATCACTGCAGCAAACCCTGCAATGGGCCAGTGAGGATACCTCTTCCACAGAGGGACATTGCATATGTGTAAGGCCTGTTGGGGAACTGCCTAGCATCACATGGGGTAAAACCCTATTTACCTTGAACCGCCTAAATGACAGTCACTCAGAACATTTGGGCTCCTCCTCAAGGAAATCCCTGTTGGTCACAATGGGGGGGGGGTTGGGAGATGCAGAGGATAAAGCTGGGGAGCCAGTATAGTAACCAGAATGTCTGCCCGGGACCAAAAAGCTGGACAAAAACAGACACTAGATGTGCTCAAATAATGCATTAACAGGGATCCCTGTTGAGTGTTCTCATTTATGCATTTGTTAACTTTTTGCAGGGCCTTCTGCATATTCCTTATTCTATCTTCACTATCCACCCTCCCATATAGTTTTGTGTCATCCACAGTGAGACACAACCTGCCACGGATTCCTTTACCAATGTCAGTAATTAACATGTTGAACAGGATTGGACCAAGGACAGATATCTGAGGAACCACATATCTGTCCTCTGACTTATCTCCACTGACCACCGCCCTCTGTCACCTCCCTGCTAGCCAATTAACCATGCAGTTTACTAGACTTTTAGCCACACTCAGGTCTTCAATCTTCTTAAGCAATCTCTTGTGTGGTACAAAATCAAAGACCTTACTGAAGTCGAAGTACAGCAGGTCCACCGCATGGCCCTTGTAAATCTTCTTAGTGACCCAGTCAAAGAAAACTATCAGGCTGGTCCGACAAGACTTTCCTGCCACAAAACCATGTTGTTTGCCCTCCTGGAGTCCGTTGCTGTCTAGGTGGTCTACGAGGTCCTCTTTGATCAGTGATTCCATCAGCTTCCCCACAATAGAGTTCAGACTAACAGGCCTGTAATTCTTTGGTTACCCCTTATCCCTCCCCCCCTTATATGTCAGCACAACATCTGCCATCTTCCAGTCCCCTGAAACTTCCCCAGACCTGACTGAACTGTTGAACAGCCCAGTCAGTGGTTCAGCCAGCTCAGCTGCTACTGTAATTCCCTAAGTATCCTCGGACGCAACTCATCTGGACCTGGGGCCTTATCTATCATAAGAACTGCCAGCCCTTTCAGGACCCTTTCACTAGTAAATAATGGCTGATTCATTTCTGGGGCTCCCTTTGTGGCTGCTTTGATGTCATTCTCTGGCATGGACCCGCATTCCTCCTTAGTGAACACTGGACAAAAGTAGTCATTCAGGATGGCTACCTTTGCCCATCCTCCACTGCCACCCTACTCCCCTTGTCTAGTCATGCAGATCCCCCTATCTTTTCCTTTTTTCCCTAATATATCTAAAAACTGTTTTTCTCTGTTCTTGAACCCCTCTGTGATGTGTCAGGAGCTAAGTCTGCTTTTGCCTCCCTGTCAGCCCTCTTTGCTGCCCTATTTTACTGGAGATATTCCTCCCATTCTGCTTCTCCCTGCTTCCCCTGATATTTATAAAAGGCCCTCATTTTGCCCTAACCACTTCCCTAACCTAATTAGAACTGTTTTGAACTAGTAGCAGTTGAGAGAGACCATCAACAGAGTGACAGTGTATTGGAGAGTGGTCTGGTTGCTCCTGTCTGTCCACTAGTGCAGGCTGGCAGACAAGTGAATGTGGGATCCCAACATAAAGAGTCCATAAGAAGAAAAGAGACAGAAAAAGAAGTTTTCCACAGACTCCAGATATTAAGGCAGCTATGCAGCTGGGTCCCTGATACCCTTCTGACTTTGTCTCTTCCCTGTAGAGCAACTCCATTCCAGTCTCAGAACCTAGAAGCAGCACCCACCGGTGTCAAGGTCCTGAGCTTCTATGAGACAACATTCACACAGATCAGCATCCATTAAGCCCACCTACACCTTGAGAAGGCAGCGTCCCTGCCAGGAGCACTGCCACCAACCACCCTGCTTCTCGAAAGGTACTGTGTGAGGCAGAGGCGTCATGCAATCAGAAATTTTGGAGGGGCACAAAATCAAAATTTCACTAGGGGGGTCTGGGGGCATGCTCCCCCGGGGACATTTTGAAAAATTGAGGTCAAATGCTGCATTTTGGTGACTTTTAGAAGGCTAGGAAGCTTTTCCTTAACGTGCTAAATGCTGTCACAATGATACTTTTTTTCTTTGTTCAGTCTGTGATAGTGACCTCTTGTATTTTCTTTTTTTTTAATTTTCTGTTTATTTCTTTTGTATAATTAAGAAATACACTTAATATCCTCATGCAAGAGAAACAAATTACATAGTAAAGATTTTAAAAAAAAAGGAACATTATACCTCTCTTGCTTCTGGCACAGTGGGGGAACCAAAAATAACAGCACATTTGTGTTAGGGTCCATTAAAGTCCATAGTAAATGCCAGCCGCTTCATGGCTAAGGTTAGAGTCTTTAAAGGAAACAGATCTATATAGTAAACCTGCACTGCTGAACAGTGCCATTGACCTTATATTCCAGTAAGTTATTACATTAGCTAGGTCCTCCCCAACTCTGTCAATTCAAACCCTCAGCCAGAGATTCCAAAATAATATAGTAGAGGTTACACTTTTAAATCTAATCAGAATTCTAACATCTGAGACTAAAATTATGAGCTAGTACATCTAAAATTAAGCTTCCCTAGTGGTAGTATGGAGACATTAATAACAGAATAGGTAAGGGCCAAACTTTTTACCCTTCTACCCTTATCATCAACTGGCTACCAGCTCTTATAGACCTCATCCGAACTTCTAAATATGTAACCTCCTAGTAGGAAATAGACAATTAAAGCAAAGAAAAAGATAAATGAGAGTCACTCAGTCCTCTTCAATATCGGAGCTCGCCTGTGCTGCATCTCCTGGAGGCCGAGCCTGAAACTCCTTCTCCGTCTTCTCGACCCATCGGCCTGCATCCTGAGGATCAGTAAACTGCCACATTTTTCCACCATAAGTAATTCGGAGTCGCCCCGGCAGCATAAAAGAGTGTATTATACCCAAACGTCGAAGTCTCTGTCTCACCCCATCAAATTGTTTACGACGTGCCCGTGCTTGGAAGGATAAGTCCGGAAAGAATTTCATTCTTGATCTTGAACATATAATGGGTAGGTTGCTCGCTGCTCCCATCAACATGTCTCAACCTCAGGACCCGTCGTTTCAAGATTATTGTGCGAGGCAAGTTTGGGTCAGTGGGTCAAATTCTGGTCTAATTCTGAATGCCTGGTAGTTGTACCCAGTCGATTTGTTCAAATTTGTAACTTCTCTGCTAGCCAGTCTTTTAAGAAAGAAAGGAGATCCGCACCCTCGGTCCCTTCAGGGAGGCCTACAATGCGCACATTTCCTGCCCGCATGGCATTTTCGATCGCTTCAACCCTGCTTCTCAGTTGCTGGTTCTCCTTAACAATTTGAGCCGCAGTGGCCTGTGCAGACAAAGATCTCTTGTCGACTTGTTCGACCGATGAGGTCAGTTCTTTAATTGCTGCATCCTGCACCTCTAACTTCTGCAGCGTCTTTTCTATTTTACTGTCCATAGCCCTCACCAAATTCAAAATCGTCTGCCATGGTGGTTCTTTTGTAGCCGAAATAGCAGGACCATCCACTGACTCCATTCCCCTGCTCGGCGTGTCGCACGTTCCTGTAGGCCGCTGCATTCCCGAAGTAGAGGGCTGGTTGTTCCTAGTGCGCCCCATGTTAAATTTGGTATCGATGCGTAGCCCAGATCAAGAGGACTCTGAATAGGTCTCTCTAATATCAGTTCAATGCCTTTGAATGTAGTTTTTATGGCAAAAAGGTGTTAAAATCTCTCAGAGCTGTTGAAGGCACGTCCTGCACTGAAGCTGGCTCTCTAGCGCCCCCGACCTCTTGTATTTTCAAAGCAATTTTGTAAAAACTGAACTGAAATGGTACATTTTGGTGGCTTTTACCATACAGAGAATCAGCTAGCTATTTACAGTCCATTTCTAACTAATTAATTACCTGCTAAAGGCCAGAAATGCACCATTTGAATAGTCAAATTATTACAGTCATCTACTATAAATGTTTTGCATGAAAAATAATGACACAGGTCATCTGTTCTTACTGATACTTTGTTTACGGTGTAATCTTTTCCATGTATTACTTACATATATGCAGAAAAAACACTGCAGATAGGATTCACAGTACTATACAATATACTATAGAAAGTTACATGTTTAAACACATACACACACACGCACACATGCGCACACACACACACATACACACACACACACACACACACACACACACACACACACACACCATGCAGAACACAGCGGGATAAGGTACCAGTATTTAGCAAACTTGTCATACTTACCCAGAGTCTAGCAGGGGCGTTATGCAACCAGGAATTTTGGAGGGACACAAAATCAAAATTTCTCTAGTGGGGTCTGGGGTCATGCTCCCCCGGGAACATTTTGAAAAATTTATGTCAAATCGTGCATTTTGGTGACTTTTAAAAGGCCAGGAAGCTTTTACTTAACATGCTAAATGCTGTCACAATTACACTTTTTTTTTTCTTTGTTCAGTCTGTGAGTGACCTCTTGTATTTTCAAGCAATTTTGTAAAAACTGAACTGAAATAGTAAATTTTGGTGGTTTTTACCATACAGTGAATCAGCTCACTATTTACAGTCCATTCCTAACTAATTAATTACCTGCTAAAAGTCAGAAATGCACCATTTGAATAGTCAAATTATTACAATCATCTACTATAAATGTTTTGCATGAAAAATAATGACACAGGTCATCTGTTCTTGCTGATACTTTGTTTACGGTGTAATCTTTTCCATGTATTACTTACATATATGCAATAGGGATGACGATAAACAAAGTATGATGAATCCATTTATTTGAGTAACTGTGGATAAATTTAATTTATACACACAGTTATTACATCATGCTCCACCACTCGTGAGGTTACTTGAGGTCAATGGCAAGGTCACAAGATAACCGCTTTATCACACAGTCACCCCCCGCATATCCCTTATTCATGCAATAGGCATGGCAGGGTATTAAATAGCTAGTATAGCATAGCATAATGCTATTCAGTGTCAGAGGGTGGTGCTATCCATTTTCTGAACTGTATAGCACTAGACTGCTAAACATTTTTTATGTTTTTTATTCAAGTTCACACATACAAAACACATTAAAAAAAATATTTTTCATTTTGCTAACCAGTCTGTGCCATATAGTATTCATTTTTGCAGCCGATTAGCACTTTCACATGTGAAACTGCTAATCAATTTTTGGGGATTATTTAATACCCTACATGGACATAAAACCCATTTAATAAATCCATGTATCTGCACAGCCATTGAATAAATCAAATTTATCTATGCAGTAGTGATTTAATCACCATTTATCCACACATTATTTATGTCATTATCATTTATCTGCATAGTAGTGATGTCATGTATTCCCGTATTCAAATGCAAATAACTTTAAAATGAAGAATGATAGCATAATACTGTGAGAACGAAAGGTGTTCAGCAGAAAGATATTTACAAAATGAGTGGTGTTTCATTTATAGTTACCTTTTAGTTTGTTTTTTTATAATTAGCAAAAAATAGCAGAAAATTCAATTTTGTTCACTTTTTGCAAGAAACAAATGCAAATAACTTTAAAACAAAAAATGACAGCATGGTACTTTGAGCACACAAGTTGTTCAACACAAAACTATCTACAAAATGAGTGGTGTTTCATTTAACAGCAACCACTGTGCTAGTTGGAAAGTTGACAAAAAAGTCACACAACCTATCATTTAAAAAACATCAAAAGCAAATGTCCCTGCAGTGTCAGAAAGCATCCCTTATTGTATAAAGGAAATATACAATGGTGAGCTGTCAGATAAATTATTTATCTGCACAAGTGCTGTTTGACCTCGGAAGTCTGGACCATACCTCTTATCTTATCATGTGAGCACTTGTCTTTAAATTGCAAGCAAACTGTCTGAATGTGTAGCACATTCTTAATCAATATACAAATAGTGGGTTTCCTATGCTTAGTGACAAAGTATGTTTCAATAAAAGTTAAATTTTTATTATGAAACTGCAAACAACCCAGAAAAACTGCGAACAGGCATGACAGAGACCATGGTGAGCAATGCAAGGCAGAAATAAATGTAGGTGGGGAATAATCCATCACATTTGGGCTGGCAGTATAGCCTAGAGGTTAGAGGAACGAGGTGTGAATGAGCGTGATACATCCAGCAGACAAGGCCTGAGTCTGATTCTCACAACCTCCACTTGCATACTGCGTGACTCTGAGCAAGACACTTAACCGCCCAGTGCTCCCAGGTCACCCCTGAAAACAGGCACTTGTGCCTAGTGGGCCTTACCCGGTTACTAAAGACTAATATAACAAATAAATAAATAAATAAAGGATCCAAACTCCCTACGAAAAAGCCTGCAACTTGCTTTCTCTAGTGTTGAAAGGTGGTTCCTGGATAGTAAACTTGTGCTAAACCACAATAAAACAAAAACCATGATCTTCTCAATCACCAAAACAAAAATAGGCATACTCCACTCACCATACAAACCTCTCAGGAATTACACTGGACCAAGTAAATACTTTCAAATACCTTGGCATCACTTTTGACCAAGGGCTCACCTTTGCAACCCACATTGACAACACTGCGAAACAGTGAACCAACCTTTGGAATACTATTCCAGAATCACAATTTCTAAATCAAGCGGCATTGAGAATAGCTATACAGAGTTCCATAATCTCAATCATTGACTATGGCCTTATTATTTATGGGTCAGCTACCTCCACTGCTTTAAGGCGATCTCAATCACTCTAAATAAGGCCTGCCGGTTCTCACGGGGCTCAAAGACTGACTCACACGTGGATCTGTACTATGAATCAGGCTGGTTGAACCTATCAAATCGTCTTATTTATCTCACCTGCACAATGGCAAAAATCTATCTTGGGTCTGACTCCATTATGTATTCAAACCTACTCCAACTGAATCCTGGCTCACGACCCTCCACCAGATCTGAACGCCAACCTTTCCTGGTTCCGAGATGCTGGACTGCACAGGGACAAAGATCTTTCGCATACAGGGCCCGACATGGTTCAATGCGCTAGTCCACCTACTCTATCCTCAACCTCGCTTGAAGCTTTCAAATCCATGCTCTATGCCCACCTCACCACCACTAGCAACTGTGACTGCGCTTAGATAAAGACTACTACCTCATGTCCATCCTCACATCTGAGGCCTCTTCCTCCCTGACTAATGAACCCTCTGGTACCTCTACTACTTCCTGTCTCCCACCCAAACTCACTCCCCCTTTTTCCTGTCCCTCTCACTTACTCTCCCGTCACCACCTTTCCTCCTCTCTAGCCTCCTTTTGGCCTAATGATCACCTCTCCTGAAGTTTCCTTAACCTCGAAATTGTCTACCGCTTGAACCTGTTATAGCTTGTTTTTCTATGAAACTTAAAAACGTTACTGCCTTAAACTGTTAATAGCAAATTTATGATGTAACTTTCCTGTCTGGTTTTACCTGTAATGTGTATCGTGCTTTGTTAAATGTTCTTTGTGACGTGGAACCTTTGTAAAAGAGCCCTGGCTCAAAGGTATTAATTCCTAGACTAATAAACTAAACTAAACTAAATAAATAACGGCAGTACCACCTCCCTACCAACAGGCCCTCCAAATGAAGTACTGCAAACAGAGCAAGCCAGCTTGCAATGCAATACACTGTACTTAGTATTGCTAACAAAAGTAAAACTGTCAGAACAGCATAATAAAGGATCATACTAATTAATATTACTTGTAAAACTCCTACTGCCCTGGGGGGGAGGAATAACCCACTCCAAGTCACACAGTTTACACTCCATTCAAGAGCACAACCACACCCTGCAGGCTCTCAAACCAGAGCAAGCCTAATAACAACAAATTAATGCCTTTACAAATAACCCTCCAACACTGACAAATGACAGGGGTGGTATTCGTGGTAACATCACACCCAGATGAGCGACCTCCTCTTGCAAATCCTCCAAACAGAAACAGACGAATGACAATGAAATACAACACAGACTGACAACCCAGGGGTGGGGGTGGATGAAATAAACTACCCCAGACAATAATCACACCCCTAACATTTGAACAAGAGCCAACTTTTCTTTTTTGGGAGGGCGGCTTATCTATGCAAACAAGCAGAAGTCACTTGAACTACAGTGAAAGCTAATGATTTAAGGGGGGAGGTGTTGCGCTGCACCTCTGAGTCGGCACCAATACACGCACACTCAACCTCTTACAAAGTGCATCCACAGTCTGCCCAATAACAATGAATAAATTATTACAATTTACCACTAATAATAATAAAACAAACAAACCCACCCACTGTGTTTAACCCTTACCCTACTGAACTTCTGCTGCTGCATGAACATCTGCCCCACTTTGATTGGCTTGTCCATGGTGGCAGGCAGTCAGCTCCTCTACCTGCCTCTCAGCACCACAGGGCATCCCCGGCGGATCAAGCAGTGGTGAATGTGGCACAGTTCACTCCTGGTGCTCCAGCTGAGTATGGGATTCTTCCATTCCTGGAAACCAAACTTTTAGAGCTCTCTGTTGGTGTCTAGGGTGGTCCAACGGTCGTGTCCCTCTGTGACCCCTACACTGAACCCAGGAGAATGCTTATCACTAGTATTCCCTCGCTCCCCAGACCCCACAACTGCTCTGCTCATGGCATAGACCACTGTCTTTTTGCAGATGCTGGAGGCTGGTCTGCATCGGTCACATCCACTAAGTATGTTGCTTTGTTCAGGGTGGGGGGCATCCGTTACTCCTGTTGCTCTGGGTCCCAGCACTGAGGCACCTGCCACTTTCCCAGTTGGACAGCATAGTTCAGTGACACCCCAACGCCATGTCCAAGTATCCCAGGTGTATGGTGCTACCCCAACACATTCTGCCTCATGCCCAAGTATCTGTGGCATACAGAGGCAGCCCCTCCAACACTCCGTCCCCACCCAAGTATCCCTGCTGGCCACTGATAGCAACAACTCTCACCATTTCCCCCAGCACACACACACACACACACACACACACACACACATACACACACACTCCTTGCCTGGCCACTAAGTGGGGGCTTTGTGTAAAGCACTTTTATGGCATGGCGGTATGGAGAGCCTCTGTGTGCACCTAAAGTCCATCACCCCCAGCAGCCGCCATATATCGGCCCCCAAGAGCCACTGTGTATTGGCCCCATATGCCTACAAAAGCTTCTGAAGATAATTATGTGGGTTGCAGTTGTTACAGTCAGTGAGAACCCTGGATCCCTGTTGCTCATTATATATTATCTTTAATAAGGAGACATGCCGAGAAAGAAAGGTCAAAATCCAGCATGGCAGAGTTACAAAAACAATGGCATAGTTTTGTGTTCCATGAGCATTTCTGCCTACACTCCAAAGCTAAAAACTGAATTCCCCAAATCAAATTCAGGTTTCCTTTTACCTGGTTAAGTTACACTTTTTCTCTGAGTTTTCAGGGAAAAGGAACGAAAGCTAACCATTCAAAGGAGAGACACTTGCATGTCTGATGCATCTTTTTTCCTTTTCTCAGGTGATGGATGTGTGAGAAGAGTTTCCTTTCCTTTCCTTTCCTTTCCATGCTTCTTCGGAAAGGAAATGAAACAAAACTCTGCTCACACGTCCATCACCTGAGAAAAGGAAAAACAAAACCTGAAAGTTGGGAGGGGAGGGGAGGGGGAGCGGATCAGCAATTTGGAGAAGAGGTACCTGCAAAAAAACATGGGGACGGAGAACATATTCCAGGTGGACGCCACCCTCAGCCTCCTTCCAAACACATAAATCCTTGTCTGTGGGTCATCATTGGCTCATCAAGTGGTTGATGGACACTGGGCACAGTTCGGAAGAATTAGGCTTAGTTATCTCACCCACTCTGCCCCATCCCCATCATATACAACATCCTCCAAGAACAGAGCCCTTTACAAGCCAACCCAGACCGACGGATGAAGACACTCAGGCTTACCGGCCTCCTATTGCTGCTGTTACTGCTAGTACTCCTCTCCTGGGAAGTAGCAGCGGCACACACACACCCACGGCCGATCTCACTAACATGGCCCACCACAGGTGAATGTTTACCCTTCTTGGTTGCAGTTTTGCTTAGTTTTTCTCATACCGGTCTTCTCCTCAGTCTGTCCTCCTTGAGCGCACAGAGTAAAATGGAGCCCAAAAATCCACTCTTTGATGCATGGTGGCGTCAACAGATCCCCGCCCCCACCACTTATGACTTCAAAAAAGTCAATATTGTTTTAGACCTTGTGATTTTCTGGAAAATAAAATATATTTACAGGTATTTTATACTAGTTTTGAGCAATGATATTGGGGGGCACATGCCCCCTCGGGCCCTATGGACATGACGCCACTGGTGTGAGGTGTCAAACCGTGAATAAATCCCAGGGCTCAACCCTACAACTGTCACAAAACCAGTACTGTATTACAAGGAGAAAGAAGTCCTGGGCAGGACTGTGCCTTTGCTAGAAACCCAGACAGAAGATCCTTGTAGGGCTATGTGTGTCTCTCTATCCCATTTGGATTATAAATAGGGGCCCCTTCCATTTCAAGAATGCACAAGTTATCCTATGTATAGCCTTTTTGTTTGATAATTTCTATGCCTTTGAACCTTGGATATGCATATTGTATATGTTTACTATCATACACAATAAAAAAAAAATATAAAAAAAGAAAGTGCACAAGTTAAAGTTTGTATCTGCAGCTGTGTTTTAAAACTTCTTTTCTACAACAGTACTCACAAACTCGAGTCAGCAACATGACCCTCTAACTACATGAAAAGACGCTCATAAAGGCAGTTGGCTAAAACCAGTGTCCAGTCAAACGTTCTGAGAAAGCACTTGGTGTGTGAAAACATTTGACTGGGCACTTGACTCTTCCTGAGAGAAGGGGTTGATCACCATCCTGGTGGCGGCCTAACACAGTTTTCTCAACTTGACGCTCTCTTTACCTTTGGATTATGCCTTTTTGATCGCTACAATAAAGGATTTATGGTTTTATCCACTGCCTTTATGAGCATCTTTTCCTGTGGTTGGAGGGTCATGTTGCTAACTCGAGTTTGTGAGTACTGTTGTTCTTTCTGTTGGCACTGATGCCCTACAGTGCAGTCGTCTTCTTGTCTGCTATCTTCTACAGCAGTTTAAGAGTGTCTCTGAGCTCCACCCTTCTGGCAGCAGCTGCATCCCCAGTGTGGTACCCATTGCAACATCTGAGGGATCCCTCACTCATAGTCTTTGGGGAAATTCAAATTGGGTGCATCCATATTGGCAGTTAAGGACTGCCTGGTGAGTGGGCAGAGAGTTTTGGGAGAAAAACTAACTGCCTGTGTTGAATTGTTGTTACTGCTTTAGAGTGTAGAGCTATTACTACCCCATTTCTCCATTTCTCCTTGATACCTATTGTTCCTTCTGTACCTTACCCTTTAAATAAATTGTTGGTAAATTGAATTTTATAGTGTGAGGGTTGTCATTGTTTGAAGAGCTATCTGCTCCGGGGGAGGGATTGTATAGGCAGTTATTGTATTTTCCTGGGAGGTGGTAACCTTGTATTTCAGTCACCTGGTATCCCATATCATCACCCCAGGTGGAGGCACTGCGACATTTCACTCCAGTGTAACACACACTTTCGTGAACCCAGGCTAGTCCCCTCGGGATATGTGTATAAGTGAGATCCCCGAGGGCCCCAGTAAGGCAGCAGTAAATGTAACCATGATAAGAAAGGGCTGTTTACATATGTGTAAGGGGGAGAATCAAGGCCACGGAGGTACAGTGGCACCAAGAGAAAATGGAGGTCTGGAGGTGCTATGGGTCATCCTGGAGAGCTGCTGTCCATACTGGGGTAGTGTACCAACCCCCACCATAGGGAGACAAGTTAGATAAGGCACTTGTGGGAGTCATCATAAAAATGGCAAGTGAGGGAGAGGTATTGCTAGTTGGTAACTTCATTCTGCCAGACTTGGAGTGGAACCTTCCAACGGTAGCTTCAGGAAAAAACAGGGCCATTCTTGACTCCCTAGAAGAGGCATTTCTCTGGCATCTAGTTTAAGAACCCACTTGGGATGGAGCAGTGCTTGACTTGGTGCTTACAAACAGGGACAACATTGCAGATCTCACAGCAGGCAGTCCTCTAACTACCAACGATCACTGTACAGTGTGGTTCAGCATAAAGACAGGAACAGTGGCAAACCACAAGAGGACGAGGGTCCTGGACATTAGAAAGATGAATTTTAAAGGAATGAGGGACTTCCTTAAAAACTACCTCGAAGGAGGGGATTGTCAAGGAGGGGTCAGTGGGGAAAAATAAGGGAGGGCATAATTAAAACAACCAACCTCTGCAAGAAGGAAGTGAGTAAAAGCAGATGGAAAAAGAAACCATTATGGTTATCTAAGGAAGTGATAAAGATGGTGAAGGAAAACAGAGTGGCATTCAAGAGGTATAAGGAAACACAGAAAAAGAGGGACAGATAGGTCCACCAAGTAAAGCAGAAGGAAGCAGGCAAGGTGGTGAGGGGAGCAAAGGCACGGGCAGAGGGAACATTTGCCAAAGGAGCTGCTAAAAAAGCTAAGACTTTCTTCAGATACTATACATAAGTGAGAAGAAGAAAGGAAGGGGATGGATAGTAAAGATTTAAAAAGTTGAAGTGGGGACCTCAAAGAAGAGGACAAAGAAAAATCTAACATCCTAAACAGGTACTTCTGCTCAGTCTTCACTATGGAGGAAGGGGAGGGGGTCAGACCACCAGGAAGAAGCAGGAGTATTTCAAAATGAATGTGAATGAAGGTCACTGGATCATTCTAGGACTCCTCTGGATTTAAAATGAAATGGATGGAAATTTCAGCTACTTCTCTGTGTATCACGTATAGCTGAATCTAGGTTCAAACTGAATTCAGTGGTTACGCTCAAGCAAGTCTTAGCTCTCAGATGTGCCTTGTTACAGCACTGAGCTTAAGAAATGGATTCATTCTGAGCCCAGATCCAACTAGATGAGATGTGTAGGCAACTATTGGATTTGTTTTGTACCCGGATCCAGCTTTATGAATGGGCAAGGCAACCACTGGATTCATATGAAACCAGATTCAGCTATAGTGTATACCTAGACAGCCAATGGATTTGTTTTGAGCCCAGAACCAACTATGGGAGATGTGCAGATGTAGCTGAGCTTTACCCCTGGTTTCACTGTGAATGCAAAGGATCAACACCTTCTAAAATGACCCAGTGATCTACTTTTGTTGTAAGCACAGAACAGTTTTACATTTGTCTTGTAGAAATTAAAACCAGAAACTGTGATTGAGCAGACTACATACAATTCAATTTCTACTTGTATTAAGAAAGGGAAAACCAGTTTTATGTTCCCTTTAACATTATTTAACTGCTCAGTACTGATTGTAAAACTATAAAGCAAGACTATGTAATATAAATGAACATTTTTTAGGGTTTCTATTTTCCAATTGCTTAAAAAGGAAGGCAGCAACAGAACTGGAAGGGAACCCTCCTAGATCACTCTTCTTGTTTCAGCTTTATTACTGCTTTCAGTCTGGCATTTATTAGTGGATTTTATTCTGGTATAAAATTATAGTTTCATATTTCCTGGCATTGCACATCTCTGGGTTTCATCAGACTATGAGAGAAAATTATTGGATACAACAAGCATCAAGGGCCCAGTCATTTGCTGCAATGAATCACATATGGGCGAACATATTTACTCCTGCTGGATTGTTCCCCAGAGCACTAACTTAGGAACAGTATGAATTGGAGGCAAATCATATGCAGTAGTTAACATATTCTTTCCAGCATTTATGTCCATTTAGTGTAGATTTACTATTCAAGCACTATGCCACCATGGATCACACTCCAGTGAACTCTGAAGTTAATGTAAGATTATGGAAATCAGGATTCCAACTCTGATCTCCTGGTTTGCAGTCCTGTGCTGTAACCATTTATAGTTTATAACCCATATTTTGCAACCAAAACTGGTCAATTCTGAACTTTATAACCTGTTTCAATACAGCTTGTAACATCTTTGCACTTCTAAAAAAATGGAGGGTAAAAGCTGTGAACAACCCTTGGATCTCTCCCTCCCTCCCTCCTGTCCCATATGGCCGACAGGGATGACCTTTGGCAAACAGCTCAGGCCATGGGCAATGAAACCCACTTGCAACAGTACAGAATGGCCAGAAACTCCTGCACCCATGCCATCAAACAAGCCAAAATGGCTCACTACAAGGATGTGCTCTCAAACTCCTGAGGTGACAGCAGGAAGTTTTGGGAAAACCTAAAAGAACTTGCTGGTAAGCCCAGCAAAGCCCCTCCCACCATGCTCTGCGTTAATGGCACTATTATTCAAGACCCACTGCAGATAGCCAATACCTTTAACACTGCCTTCACTGACCTCAGTGGAGTACTTCCTCATGACTTCTTTGCTTACCCAACCCCCCAACTGTCCTTAAGGACACAGGCCCATTGTCATCTAACCCACCCTTTTACTTCAAAACAGTCTCACCCAGAACAGCCAAAAAATACCTAGTCAAGGTCCTCAGCAAATCCTGTTTTAGCAGTGACTCACTAGACCTGAAGCTGCCATACCTGGCACTGGATGTGGTCCTAATACCCCCTCACAAAAATACTGAATTTGTCACTCTGTCTCAGGCAATTCCCCTCATGGTGGAAAGCAGCAGTAGTGATCCCCATCCATAACAGTGGTGACAGAGCCCTTCATTCCAACTACTGCTCGATCTGTATCCTCCCTCCCCTCTTGAAAGCCCCAACGGATTGTTGCTGACCAGCTCTCTTAGTACCTGACCAAATATAACATCTAGTGCCCAGAGCAGCATGGCTTCAGGAAAAGCCACAGCACCACCTCTGCTCTATTAGAGTACACCAACTTTATCCATAAAGCCTTCGACCGTGGCCACTTAGTGGGGTCTTAGTGAATCACTCCCTCCTTATTGACTCCCTCTATACCATTATTGCCTCCTCTGGGACTCTGGGATGGTTCAAAAACTGCCTACGGGATAGTTCCCAACAGGTAAAAATCATCAATTCGCTATCCTCCAGTCTTCCAATCTGTTCAGGAGTCCTCCAAGGCTCCATTTTGGGCCCCTTTTTATTCAGCCTCTTTCTGAACTCCCCCCCAAAGTCTGATCTGGTAATCTACTCTTATGTGCGGATATTCTCCAGTCACTCTGACCCACATTTCCTAGTTAGTAGTCTACAAGGCAATTTTACAGCTGTTAAAGAATGGTTTGCACAACACAAACTGATCATGAACTATAAAAAAATGAAGGCTATGCTCTTCGCCAGCTCCCACAACTGACTAAAATCAGCCCTGCTTACCATACTCAACAGCCTCAGTGTTCCGATTGAACAAGTTCAGACCTTTAAATACCTAGGTGATATGTCTTTTTCAAAAAGTAAGAAAAATAGTTGCAAAAAACTAGACTAATGCATCTATTGTGGTGGAACCTTGTCAGTTTCATGGTGATGTTTCTTGGAGTTATTATTACACAAAATAAATGACACAGCAATGCTTGCATACAGTGTAGCAATAGTAGGATAATGCCAACACTGCGGTCAAACCCCAAGAGACCCCAAGAAACCCTACGTCACCGATTTGTCAATGCTCCATGGACTTAGAACCTTAAGTTTTCATTTTCCTACTGTGTATGCTTAGTGCTTCATATATATATATATATATATATATATTTATCTATACATATATATATATATATATATATATAGTATACAAATATTGACTTGAGGTGAGGAAAGAGTGGAAAAATTTTGACCCTGAGAGATGAACTACTGTTTGACAATAGTTACAGTGGCAAGAGCCAAGATGCAATGCAGTAATGCTGCAGTATATCACAAAATGCTGCAGTATGCTGCAGGGAACAATATAATTTAATGGCAATTAAGGCCTTTTTTACTGCAGTATTTTGTGACATGTCATATACTGCATTGCATCGTGGATGGCTCTGCTGTATATTGCCCAAAGTGGAAGGCTGAGGGCAATATAGGTATTGGAAGGCAATAGTCATTCTGAGGGGCCTTTATTTTCCACTATATTGTGGCACAGCTCTGATCAATATTTGTGTTATTAAGCATTACCCAAGATACAAGGATTAGAAGGACAATAGAAAAACTATTGGTCAGTTCCAATTAGATATATACATAGCTAATGAACCATTGCCTGGTTCAAATAGACTATTGTCTGATTCTTTGTGATGAACCAGGAAATAGTTCAAAAACCTTGTATTTCATGTGACTGGTTCTGGTCCAATCAGAGACCAGGACTCTTTTTAAA
Organism: Neoceratodus forsteri; assembly: GCA_016271365.2. Classification (NCBI taxonomy): domain Eukaryota; kingdom Metazoa; phylum Chordata; order Ceratodontiformes; family Ceratodontidae; genus Neoceratodus; species Neoceratodus forsteri. Next base: position 452,182,271 of record CM028129.1, on the reverse strand, counting down.
TATATATATATATATATATATATATATATATATATATATATATGTATATATATATGCACAATAGTGCCCCTGTAGTAAGGGTTGAGTAGCATGTTCAATGTTAAACCTCAAATTTTGCACTTTAATAACTTTGCAACTGATCAATGGATTTGATCAAAGTTTACTATGTGCTGTCCTGTGGCATAGATCTCTTGACGTGGCAAGTTTCATTCTTGTTGAATGTGTGGATTCTGAAATCTGGACAGAGCAAAAAGTCATCAAGTTGCCACTTTCTGCTGTTTTTCCTCATCACCCTGCGCCCAGATGGTGTGAAATTTTGGTATGCTTCTTTATGGCAGAATCAGCTTGGGTAACAGAACAGGCGTGCTTAGTTTTGTGAAAAAATATTAATCTGTGGCAAAGTTATAAGGTTTTTCATTTCCCATTGTTTTCAATGGGAAGATCACTTTAAGATGGTGAAAGTTTGTCCAGGGATTTGTTCTTGTGAAAAAAGGATTCAGTCTCACAAGACCCATTCTTTCTTTGTGAGATTTAAATCCTTTTTTGTGAGAGAGAAATCCTTTTTCACGAGCCACCGTCTTGTTTTCTGTTTTAAAAAAAAGACTTTTTTCAAAAGCCACAAAAATGACACCTTAGAGAGAGATCACCACGCTTAGCTGGCTGATCGGGACCCCCTTAGATGGAATCTGCAAGTCAGTGTTAGAAATATGCCCTAAAATGTGTTTTATTTACTGTTAAGAATCTTTTCTTGTGACTATGTAATATGAAAAAGAATCCTGTTTTGTATCATGAGTCACAAAAAAGGATTTCGTAACTCCAGAATCCATTCCCTGTATTTTCCCAGGTGTCTAGTGGCATCCCTTCACCCTCTGATCACTGCCCCCTCTTTTTTCAATGTATTCCCTGGTGTCTGGTGACATCATTCACCCTATCACTGTCCCCTACTCCTCTTATCATATATGTAAAATATCTGACACCGAGATGCCCACCCTCAGTGTCGGAAGTCCCCCCCCACACAACCAGTTGTTTTATATTACAAAGCCAATATTGGGGGGCCCAGTCCCCATGTCAGCATTTAGTGCACACCTCCCAGCAATATGGGACACTGGGGAGCCCATGCCCAGTGTCCTGATATATTTAATTTATTTATTTAGACCTGCAAAAAAGAAAACAGTCCCCCAACATCTTTTTCTTTAATCCTGGGAAAAAAGGTCCCTCGTCATCTCCCCGTCCCCTTCCCCCATCCCTACTCTCCCACTGAACACCCACCACCCCACCCTGCACCCCCCTTTACCCCATATTTACCACTGGAGGTCATAGACTGTCATCCTCTGTAGACTGGGAGACGTCTGCACCCTTCAAAGCTGAACTGTGAACTGAGAAATCAAGGTAAATGCCTTATAATATATTTCAATGCCATTTTGAACTTAGGTTCATAACATTGCAACTGTCGTTTGGTTAATTGGGCCTGGAAGGTGATTTCACGGTCACTGCATGAAATCACCTTTCAGGCCTGAATAACAAAATTTCACCACCAGTGTTCAATAGGTGGGGTCCAAAAAAGGTCATGTTGAATATTCTGTGAAACAATTTCTAAAAATGCCCAAGTTATATGTGTTTGTTAAAATTTTTCTACCAGGCTGGCCCAGTGGCGCAGAGGGTTGAGGCGCTGGCGCCTTACCTCATCCCTCGTCGGCGACCCGTGTTCGGGAACGGACTCAGGTCGTCGGAGGCTGGCAGGGGCGGGAGAAGATTGAGCATCCATAGGGCTGCTCTCCTCTCCCGGGGTTGGGTAGTGGGGTCTTGTCACGCAGCAGCAGCCCCTGGTGGAGACCAGGAGCACTGCTGATGCATGCAAGAAAGAAGGGGAGTAGCCAGAAAAGTGGAAATACCACTTCACGGTAACCGGATGATGGCTGCCTGGTGCTCTGAGGCCATCAAGGGTCCTACCGAGCTCTCCATCTCAGCAGCATCCCCAGGGCTAAAGTAGGAGCGCTGGTCTCCTCCTTGGCTGGTGCCTTCCCCCTCAGAGGAGGGGGACCCATCCGGCGAAGGGTTACGCCAGGTCACCCTGGGGGTCGGCTGTGATATGAGGTGGAATCTCGAAGGATGGATGGGTCGGAGATCTGCCTCGGCAAGCCTGAAGGAGTGGCTGCCGTGGGGCATGTAGGGGGTAGAAACAAATAACGCAAAAAAAAAAATCTTTCTACCCATGCACATAACTTTGGTAACTTTCAATATTTTGAGTTCATATTTTCAACATAGCTATTGTTTCACACCACCTCATAAACAGTATAGTTGTCATTTTTCACATCCTGTCCAAAACATGATTCTGCACCTGTGGCATGGAATGGCATTTTGGAATGGATATGAAAATGTTTATCTATGGGAATTATGAGGTAGTGTCATAAGAAGACTATGTTGAAAATTTGTGGTCAAAATATCAAAAAATGACAAAGTTATGACCATTTGTTGCTATTTTGCTATGCCCGCTCATAACCTTCTGAAATTTAAAATATTTTGACTCCAGATTTTCAACACAGCCTTCTTATTACCCCATCTCATCTATATCATAGCTGTCATTTTTCAAACCCTACTCAAAATGTTTTTTCGGACCTGTGGCATGGAATGGCATTGCAGTTGCACAGAATTAAGTTCTGGTAGGGATTTGAAAATTTTCTGTAACAGGTACATGAGGTGGGGTAATAGGAAGGCTATGCTGGAAATTTGGTCGCTGTTGTACTATAAATGGAAGTGCAGGGCCTGGAGGACCCTGTGCTTCACTGTGTATAATATATATGCATCTACGGAGTGATGGGAGTGCAGGGCCCAAAGGACCCTGCACTTCCACAGTAAAATAAGAATACTATCATACTATCTCAAAAAGTAAGGAAATAAATTGCAAAAAACTGTTAATGCATCAGTTAGGGTTACAGTGACAAAAGTAGGGAAATATGGTGTTAGGGTTTCCAACCCTTACCCCCACCCTGCACAAATCAAGAGGTGTTGGGGGGCATCATTGGGGTTATCAGCCCTAATGTTCACCCCATTCTCCTATGCTGTACCCACCCAGCTCATTTTCTAATGGAGCATTAGGGCTGACAACCCGAATGCTGCCCCCTGACATCTTTTGGTCTGTGCAGAGTTGGGGGGAATGGAGTATTAGGGTTGGAAACTATAACATCATAGTTCCCTGCTTTTGTTGCTTTAACCCTAACTGATGAATTAATGCAGTTTTTTTTTTGCAATTTACATATATCATACATATATCATACTGGCATGGTTGTGCCGGTATATTAGGGTTGAGTGCAAACTTCTATGTTAAACCCAAATGTTTGAACCTTAATAACTTTGGAATCATTCAACAGATTTGCATGAAATGTGGCATGCATAATCTCGGGGTGTAGATTTATTGATATACCAAATTGTGTGTGACTCTGTTTTGTGGTTTTTGAGATATAGAGCATCAATAAATCCTAAATTGCTGGCCCGGTGGTGCAGAGTTTTGAGGCGCTGGACACCTTACCTCAAGTTATGCTGGTGACCCAGGTTCGGGAATGACCTCGGTTCATTGGGGTGCTGGCATGGAGGGAGGGAAGAGCAGGATTGAGCATGCCAGTGGGCAGCTGTCCTGAGGGTGGTGAGGGTGGGTTGGCGCCCCCCTAGTTCACTCCCACTGGGTGGTGATCCAGTGGGTAGTGTAGGTGGAGAGGGGGTGGCAAAGTATTGGGAGGTGGAAGGGGCTGAGCTGGTGCCACTGGGTGCAAAGCGTGCTTCTACATGCTTGCATGGCCGTGTGCCAGGGCCTCGGGGGGGTCAGGGGAGAAAATCTGAAATAAATACATATGTATCCCCATCATTAGTTGCCATTGGTAGGAGGAGGCAACAGGGACCAAAAAGCTAAATTAAAAAAAAAAAATCCTAAATTTACCACTTTTTTTGTCATTTCTTTGTCCACCTGTATATCAGAAATGGCTTTAGGTTGTGGTCTGAAATTTTCAGGGTAGATGGCCTTTGCCTCATGGATGTGCCTTTTTGAAGGTTGGGTGAAAAAATATTAACCCATTCAAAATTTGTTAAATGTTTAAATTTCCCATGATTTCCTATGGGGACATTTATATGTCAGGCATGAAAGTAATTTTGTGATCACAGGAGCTGACATTTTTGCACACATTTTCACATGGAGGGTTACATACAGCCTAGTTTGTTCACAAAAGCTGCTGTCTTTTTGCATGTAGGGTCACATAGAGCCCGCTGTAGTTTTGCAGAGCTCTGTTGTGTATACCATCTTGTTTTCTCCTTAGCGAGAGACACAAAATTAAGAAAAGTTGTGCAAATAAATGTGATGTAAAAAAAATCAGAGCTCTGCAACACAGGGCCCATTTAGCTACATTCTGATTTTTTTTTAAAGAGTGGCCAGAAACACCTTTTGTTGGCACCCGAAATCTTGGGTGCACAGGTCAGCAAGAGGACTGCGTCTTCCGTGTTCTCTGTATGACAACAGTGGGATTTTCTTCACTTGTGCAGCCGCAGCTTGAACTCATGCTGCTGGCTACACCCTTAGCTGTGAGCCACTGTTTCCCTGGTGTCTAGTGGCACCCCCCCAACCACTGATCACTGTCCTGTATCACTGGTGTTCAGTGGCACCCATCATCCTCCCATATCCTTCCCTGGCATATACTTCCATACCTCACCCTCCAATTCTCATATTTTTACTTATGAAATATATATTTTGATACCGGGAAGCCCACCCCTGGTGTCAGATGCCCCCTGTGCAGCCCTTTCTGTTTAATATGTGCCAATATCGGGGGGCCCAATCCCCGTGTTGTCATTATATGCCCCCACCCCCCAGCTGTGTGGGACACTGGAGAGCCTGTTCCCAGTGTCACATTACATGTATGATGCCCCCAGAAGTGTAAGGCATGGGGGAGCCCACTCCTGGTGTTTTGAGTCATGTCTGCCCCCCCAGCAGTGTGGAACACAGGGGAGCCCACTCCCAGTGTCCCAAAATATGTTTTTAATTTAAATCTGTAGGAAAAGAAAACAGTCCCTTGACGTCTTTTTTTATTTGTAAACCGAAAAAAAGAAAATGGTCCCTCATCGTCCCCGCCATCTTCCTCCCCCATCCCACTCCTCCCACTGAGTACCAACCACTCCACACCCCATGTCCTATATTTACCACTCGAAGTTATCTGCTGTCATCTTCTGTGGACTGGGACATGTCTGTACTCTTCAAAGCTGAACCACAAACTGAGGAATCAAGGTAAGTGCCGTATAATGTATTTCATTTTTTTTTGCTTCCTTATTTCTCCCCCACCCTGGCCCTGGTTGGCCCTCATCCAGCTACCGTCCATCACCTCTGTTCCTTCAGGCCATCACCCCTGTAATCCCCATGGCTTACCCCCCATGGACGGGCAATGGGAACCCCCCCCAGCTGCTGACAGGATCCAGTTTCGGGCGTTACCTCCAGAATGTAGTGCGACGGGAATGGCCATCAAGCCACAGTGACCAACCACTATGGTCTTTTTACATTTTTGTCTTTCACCTGTGGGAGCCAGGTGTGCAATGATGTCTGCGGTGGGCTCGTGCATGCACCTGCGAGTGGCCCAACCAAGCATCTGCTGTGCTCCCGCCCCACTTGTGGCAGCATAATGCTGGGCCCCATCCTCCACCAGGGATCAGGCATGTGCCGACTGAAGGTTACCCCCCCTTCCCAGAAATGGAAAGCTGTCTGTTGGATGCTTGATCCATCTCCTCTCTGCCGATCCCCGGCAGCCTGTGCTTGTTTCTGAAAATGGGTTGCCGGCATGGCACGAGGTGTGGCATCCAGTGCCTCAGCCCTCAGCACCACCAGGCCAGCTGTATAATGTATTTCAATGATGTTTTGAACTTACATTGATATCTTAGCCATTTTTAGGTATTTTTTAACCAAATTTCCAATATGGCCTTTTTGGGACCCCCACCTCATGAACAGTGTGACTGTAGTTTCATTAATCAGACCCAGAAGGTGATTTCACAGTCACTGTGTGAAATCACCTTTCAGGACTGATTAACAGAATGACAGTGCCAGTGTTCATGAGGCAGGGTCCAGAAAAGCCCATGTTGAAAATCTGGTGAAAAAAAAAATCCTAAAAATGTCCGAGTTACACGTGGTCATTGGAATTTTTCTACACATGTGCATAACTTTGGTAATTTTTAATATTTTCACTACAAATTTTCAACATAGCCATTTTTTTCATACCATCTGATGAACAGTACAACTGTCATTTTTCACATCCTGCCCAAAACATGTTTCCACATCTGTGGCATGTAATGGTGTTTTGACATGGATTTGAACATTTTCACCTATGGGATTTATGAGGTGGAATCATAAGAAGACTGTGTTCAAAATTTGGGGTCAAAATATGAAAAAATGCCAAAGTTATAACCATTCATTGCAATTTTGTTATGCCTGCTCGAAACTTCAGAAATTTTAAATATTTTGACCCCAGATTTTTAATGTAGCCTTCTAATTACCTGACCTCATGTATGTCACAGCTGTCATTTTTCAAATCCTGTCCAAAATAGGTTTTCACACCTGTGGTGTTGCAGTTATACAGAATTATGTTAGGTGGAGATCTGAAAATGTTATCTTCCAGGAACATGTGCTGGATAATAACATGGCTATGCTGATAATTTGGTCATGCATCTATGGGGGGGGATAGGTGTGCAGGGTCCAAAGGACCATGCTCTCCCACAGTAAAATAAGGGAAAATCACAGTGTATGGGAGTGCAAGGCCCCAAAGGGCCCTGCACTCCCACTGTAACATAAGCACAGTTATGGAGGGTGGGAGTTCAGGGCTTAAAGGGCCCTGTGTTCCCACATGCAGATAAAGATACAAGCAAACTATCTGAAAAAGTAAGGAAATTCATTGCAAAAAACTTTGTTAATGCACTATTAGGGTTGAAGCATCAAAAGCAGGGAAATGCGACCTTAGGGTTCCAAAGCTTAAGACCTCCCCCCACTGTGCATGCAGGAATAGGCATGAGAGGTGTGTTTTGGGGTTGTGGACCATAACGCTCACCCCATTCTCTATGTTGTACCCATCTTACCTTGTTTACTTAAGGAATGGGGTGAGCATTAGGGTTCACAACCCCAAAACACACACCTCATGTCTGTTTCTGCATGTACAGTGGAGGTGGGGTTTTAGGCTTGGGAACCCTAATGTCACATTTCCCTACTGTTGATTCTTCAACCCTAATGGTGCATTAACAAGGTTTGTTGCAATATATATATATATATGTACTTTGCAAAAAACTTCATTAATGCACTAGTTAGGGTTCCAGTGACAAAAGTTGGGAAGTGTGCTGTTAGGGTTTCCAACCCTAACATCTCACCCACACCCTAACCCTAACACCCCACCCCCACCCTGCAGGCAGGAACAGGCATGGGGTGTGCCATGGGGTTGTCAACATAATGTTCACCCAATTCTCATACACTGTACCCATCTTAGCTTACTTACACATGGACTTGGGTGAGCGTTAGGGCTGATAAGCCCACGGCACACCCCACATCTCTTCCTGCCTGCAGGGAAGGGGTGGGGTGTTACGGTTAGGGTAGGGGTGAGGGTGAGCTGTTAGGGTTGGAAACCCTAACAGCAAGTTTCCCAACGTTTGTCACTGGAACCCTAATTAGTGCATTAATGAAGTTTTTGCAAAGAATTTCCTTACTTTTTGAGATAGTATAATCATATCCTTATTTGCCTGTGGGAGCACAGGGCCCTTTTGAGATACTGTAAGTGTATCATTATTTCTCTGTGAGATCGTAGGTCCCCCTGGACCATGTGCTCCCATCGGTCTGTAATGGTATCCATATTTGCATATGGGAGCATGAGGCCCTCTGGGCCCCACGCAGGCATCCATCCATAATTTTTTAGATATTGTAATTGTATCATTATTTCTCAGTGGGAGCACAGGCCCTTCATTCCAGTTAGTCCACAACAGTATCTATCTTCTGTGTGGGAATGTAGGGCCCTCTGGGCCTTGCATTGCCATTCATCAATAATTTTAAAGACATTGTACTTGCCTCCAGTCCTGTGGTGTGCAGCACCAAAGAAACACCTTACATTGCAATGTTATTCTGTGGGAACCACAGTAAAATCTGAAGTCTGTATAACTACACACTAAATGAATATCTTTTCACCAAACCAGCAAAAGTCACATTTGTGGGGCAAGCCCTTTGTACCCTGAAAATTTCAGACAAAAATTGCAAGCCATGTTTTTACAGTGGAGTGACGAAGAAACCTCTATATAAAAAATATTTTTTGCAAATTGCAAAACGGGATCCTATTTCGAGCTTTTTTTTTCGCAATTCGCGAAAAAAAGGACACTCCTTTTTCGCAAATTGTGAAACAGGATCCTGTATCATGATTCTTTGTTTTCAAATTTGTGAAAAAGGGTTTCAGCATGTTCAAAAAACACATTTCCAGGAGATTTATATAAAAAAAACCGCCACCAGTATCTGATAGAACAGGTCCCAATTGCTAGAACACATGTTTTGGTTTCTTCAGAAAACATCATATTTTTTTGCTTCTTAACTTTGTTTCCTTCATGAAGAAAACATTAGATCATGTCAGGAAGAAAAAGAAATTACCCATTTGCAACAAAGGATTGCCCATTTGTGACAAAGAATCATTTTTTGAGGTGAATATCTAAATTTTCATGTTGGAAATAATGAGAAACTTTAAAATTTAAAAACTTTTAATATATTTTTCACCAACTCTTTAAAAGGCACATCGGTGACCCAAAACATTTCTACCCTACAAATTTCAGACCAGAATCCCACACCATTTTTGTGTAGCGGCATGACAAAGAATTTTACCAAAAATGGTAGTTTTCACACTGTCCGACACTCTGTATCTCCACACCCACACATCTGACTGCAATGAAACTTGGTACATCAAGAGATCTCTTGTCTCTGATTGAGCAGGCATACTTTCATGGAAATTAGTTGAATGTTTGCAAATGTATTAAAGTGCAAAATTTTGAGTTTAACATATAAGTGAAGAATGAACCCTAACTAAATGGGCGCAACCATGCCCCTATAATAACAATCTGTATCTTTGCACCCACACATCTTACATAAAAGAAACTAGACACATCAAGATACCGTAGGTCCCTGATGATGCATGCAAAATTACATGCAAATCGATTGAACAATTACAAAGTTATTAAAGTGCAAAAAGCATGAAAAAGATTAATTATTTGCAACAAAGAATCCTTTTTTGAGGTTAACATATAACTTTTCTCATTGAAAATAATGGGAAACTTTTAAATTTAATAACTTTTGAATGGATTAGTATTGTTTCACCAAATCATCAAACAGCACATCTGTGACCCAAGACCTTTCTACCCTACACATTTCAGACCAAAATCCCAAGCCATTTTTGCACAGCAGCATGACAAAGAATTTGACCACAAATGGTAATTTTCACATTTTTGGATACTCTGTTATCTCCACACCCACGTGTTTGACCACAACACAACTTGGCACATGAAGAGATCTTTTGTCCCTGATGGCACATGCACATTTTCATGGAAATCAGCTGAATGGCTGCAAAGCTATTAAAGTGTAACATTTCAAGTTTAGCATAGAAATGAAGAATGAACCTTAACTATAGGGGCTCAATAACACCCCTATAATAACAGTCTGTATCTCCATATTCACACATCTGACCAGAAAGAAACCAAGCACATCAAGAGATATTTGATCCCTGATGATGCATGCAAAATTACAAGCAAATCGGCTGAATAGGTATGAAGTTAATGAAGTACAAAAAACATGAGAAAAGATTCCCTATTTGTGACAAGGAATCCCCTTTTGAGGTGAACATCTAACTTTTCTCATTGAAAATAATGGAAAATCTTAAAATGTAATAACTTTTGAATGGATTAATATTTTTCACCAAATTCTCAAAAGGCACAACTGTGACCCAAGACCTTTCTACCCTAAAAATGTCAGACCAAAATTCCAAGCTGTTTTTGCCCAGCAGTGTTATAAAGAATTTGACCAAAAATTTAAATTTTTACATTTTTTGACACTCTGTATCTCTGCACTCACATATCCAACCACAGCCAAACTTGGTACATCACGAGCTATTTTGTCTTCAATGGGGCATGCAAAATTTCATGGAAATCACCAGCCCACTGGTGCAGCTATAGCACTACCACTTGCAATGCTGGTGACCTGGATTCAGGAATGATCCTGGGAAGCTGGAGGGCTGGCCAGAGGGAGGGATGAGTGTCCACAGGATTGCTTGTCTCCCCTGGGAGGGAGGGTGATGATTGATTCAGTGCTTACCTGGCCTCTGGTGGTGATCAGAGGCATAGCAAGCCTGAGCCTTGCATGGGAGATGAGGCATGATGGATGTAGGTGTTAGGCCTTGACGTACCAGCGCACATCATGCATCCAGGTGAGAAACCACAGGGGAAGAAAATGTGGACCCAGCCAGTCATCAGTGGAGGATTGTTTCTCACCTCCTGGACATGCAGCCCCATGGAGGACTTGACAAAACACAGAGGCATGAGGGCAGTAGCCAATCCCATCCCTGCATGGGGGGTATAGCCAACGCTCTGTGGGGGGTTGTCTTGGGGCTTGGCATTGGGTCTGGTACAGGTGTCAGTGGAGTGGGCTGGAGTTCCTGGGGGGGGCACGAAAAGAAATTGAAATTAAAAAAATTGTTTCACAGAAATCCACTGAATGGTTGTGAAGTTATTAAACTGCAAAATTTTGAGATTAACACAGAAGTGAAGAATGAACTCTAACTATAGGGGTGCATCTGCACCACTATAATAACACTCTGTATCTCCACACCCACACATCCAACTGAAAAGAAGCTTGGCGCATCAAGAGATATTTGGTCCTCATTGACACATGCAAACTTTCTTGCAAATTGGTCAAATGGTTGCAAAGTTATTAAAGTGCAAAAGGCACAAAATAAAATTCCCCATCTGTGACAAAGATTTCTTCATTTGTGACAAAGGATTGCCCATTTGTAAAAAGAATCCTTTTCCGAGGTGAACATCTATCTTTTCCCATTGAAAATAATGGGAAACTTTACAATTTAGTAACTTTTGAATGGATTAATATTTTTTCACCAAATTTCAAAAGGAACATCTGTGAACCAAGACCAAATCCCAAGGCATTTTTGCACAGCGGCATGACAAAGAATTTTACCAAAAATGCTTATTTTCACATTTTTTTTACACCATCATATTTATGCATGCACACATCCAACCACAACAAAACCTGGTACATCAAGAGCTCTTTAGTCCCTGACAGAGCATGTAAAATTTCATAGAAATCAGTTAAATGGTTGCAAAATTATTAAAATGCACAATCTTGAGTTTAACATAGAAGTGAAGAATGCACCCTAACTATACGGGTGTGACCATGACCATATCTATCTATCTATCTATCTATATATATATATATATACATATACATATATATATATATATATATTTATAAAATGGGTAGGGAAATTGTTCTTTTATTGGATGATGAGCATCACATGACCATGCATATATCAGAGTGCGACCACACACCTGCACTTTAACCCCCCAAAACAATTTTGACATTTTATAAGATAGATAAACCACTCTGAGGTGTGTGGTCATGCTCTGATATTTGCACACCTTGGGCAGTTGACGCAATCGGCCTGCAGCCTCGTGCATACAATGCACACCAAGGTGTGCATATATCAGAGCGTGACCGCACATCTCAGAGTGGTATATCTATTATATATATATATGTATGTATATGTATATATGTATATGTATGTGTGTGTGTGTGTGTATATATATATATATATATATATATATATATATATATATATATATATATATATATTATAATTAGCTGTGTGCCACTGTAGTTAGGATTGAGTGGTCAGTTACATACTAAAGTCAAAAGTTTAGGCATTAATAACTTTGGACTCGTTCAATGGATTTGCCTGAAATTTGGTACGCATGTTGGGGCATGGTAGGTCTCTTGCTCTGCCAAATTGTGTATCAGTTGGAGTGCTGGACTTTGTGTACAAAAGCGCTGAAAAAATGCAACATTATCCATTTTTTTGAGGCACTTTTTGGCTTTCTAAATGTGGTCCTGCATGGCCATTATGTGGTGTGCTGCTCTGCGAGATGGTTCATTTGAAAGAGCTTTGGTGACCAAACATGATGCTTTTTGTTTGGTGAAAAATTATTAAGGTATTCAAAAGTTATGGCAATTTTAATTTCCCATTATAAGTCAATGGGAAAATTTATATGTATATCTTGCGATCAAAGAATAGGGTTCTGGCCATCTTGTCCCACCTGGCAGTCAAAGAATTTGCAACCTTGCGGTTCAAGAATGTTTGTTCCCAAGGAATTTCAAAAATTCTTTGACCGCGAAGTCCGCCATCTTGTTTTCAGTTTTCCGATTGCACAAACACAAATATCTCAGCTCAGGGGTCACTTCTGAAGTAAAACTTCGATGGGTTTTACTCAAGGGACCCTGATCTATTGAGCCATGGCTTTGGTTCAGTGGAAATTGGTCAAAAAATAGAGTTATTAGCTTTTAAATTCTTCGTTCGTGGCTCGCTAATGGTCTTTGATCGTGAGTCTGCAAATTCTTTAATCATGAGATTGATTGATTGCCATCATGCATTGCACCCTATTTTCACAAATATCTCAGCTCAAGGGTGATCTAGGGGAAGAAATAAGGGTGGTTTTTGATCAGGATGCTTTGTTCTATTGAGGCATGCTGTTGGTTTGGGTGAAATTGGTCAGAAAAAGTACATATCAAAGTCTTTCATTCTTTGGCCATGAGTGTGTGATTTCTTTGATCATGAAGCTGCAGATTCTTAGGTTGCCAGATTCTTTGACCGCCATCGTGCATTGCGAGCGAGGGATGAAATGGGCGTATTAAAAATAATTATTTTTCAGCTGAGGGGTGTACTAGGAAGACAAATGAGGGTGGGGTTCACTCAGGGGGCTTTGTTCTGATGAACTATGGTGGTGGTTTACCGCAATTGGTTGAATTTGTTAAATTACAAAAGATTTTATTCTTTGGTCGTGACCCTGCAAATTCTTTGATCACGAGCCTGCAAATTCTTTGATCGTGAGATTCTTTGATCGCGATTGTGCATCGCAGATGAGGGATGAGATGGGCAGAAAAAAAATCAGTTTTCTCAGCTCAGGAGTGTCCTAGGAAGACAAATGAGGGTGGGTTATGCTCAGGGGGCTTCGTTCTCATGAAACATGGTGGTGGCTTTCCACAATTGTTTGAATTTTAAAAATGACAACAGTTTTTAGTTTTTGGTCATGACACTATAAATTCTTTGATCATGAGCCTGCAAATTCTTTGATCGTGAGAGAGGGAGGGACAAGATGGCCAGATTTTCATAATGGAATAGATAGGGAAATTTTACCAATGTTCACCATTGAATATCTCAGAAAAGGTTTGATGTTCTACCTTGAAATTTGGAGGGTGTTTACAACATGTCTTGTGGATGAATATTGCTTTGCTAATGTATTGTTTCATATTTATTGGATCGAGTATGTTGCAATCTGGAACACAGATTGCAAGAACCTGCATACAAGCTGCTGTCAAAAGGTAGTGGAGATGTCAACAAGATACAACTTAGATAGCAATTGCCCCTATAGTAAGGATAGCTCAATAGGTGCCCCCCAACATGGTAATTGACAGTAAGTAGAACTTGTACATGCATGGATAGAGCCACAGAGGGCTATCATGTAGTTGTTTCAAAATTTATTCTGATTGCCCCATACACGTTCTGACAGTGTTAGTACTGGAGATGCTGAATTACAAAATGATGCTGAGAGTGCATTGTAATCCTTGTTACTTCTCTCCTAAGGCCTGAGTTGGTGACTGGCAATGGAATGAATGAGTTGAGAATACTCGATAGTATTGTGGACTGCACTCATGCGACATGTGTACCACAACACAGTGGATTTGTTGATGGTTGTTTTGTGGGGCAGCTGTTGAGGGTAGCTTGGCATGGGGCCCACTTGCAATGTGTGTGCTGACATGCAATCATGTCTGGTGAACTGTGAGTGTATGTGGCAAGCATGGTGAATGTGGAACATAGACTGCAAGAACTTGCATAGTAAGTTGTTCTGAAAAGGGAGTCCACACGGTCATAAGAGAATAGACAGATTGTAAGTGCTCTCTGTTTCAAGCTCAATACGTGTCCCCTGCATGGTAAATCATAACAAGTGGAGTTTCACCTGTATAGATAGAGTCACAGAGGGCTACTGACCTACTCATTTAAAAAATGTGTAATGACTGCCCATATAGAGGTAGTGACAGTCTTAGTACTGGAGGTGCTGCATTGCAAAATGGTACTCAGAGTGCACGCTCATCCTTATAAGTTCTCACCTAACCCCCCTCCAAGTTGGTGACTGGGAATGGAACAAATACATTGAGAACACCTGATACTATTGTGGCACTTGACTCATGTGCCAGCTGTAGTACCACACACTGTATTTTTTGTTGGTTGTTGTGTGGGGCAGCTATTGAGGGTACATTGACTGCCCACATAGAGGAACTGACAATGTTAATACTGGAGATGTTGTATTGCAAAATGATGCTTGCAGTGCACTTTCATACTCACAGCTTCTTCTCTAACCCCTCAGTTGGTGACTGGTAATAGAACAAACAACTTTAGAACACCTGATACTATTGTGGTGTTGAACCCATGCGCCATCTGTACCACCACACACTGGATTTTGTTGTTGGTTGTTGTGTGGGCCAGCTATTGATGGTAGCTTGGAATGGGGCCTACTTGCAAAGTGTGTTCTGACATGCAACCAGTTCTACTGAGCTGTGGGTGCATGTGGCAGGTATGTAGAATCTGGAACACAGATTACAAGAACCTGCATGATAAGTTGTTATGAATAGACAGTACATATGTGCACAGCTGACACGCAGATTGCAAGTGTCTCCCATTGTGAGCTGGCCTCAATATGTGGCCCACATGGCAAGTCACAGCAAGTGACACCTCCACATGTATGCATAGAGCCAGGGAGGGCAATCGACCTCCTTTCTGCAAAACTTGCAATGACTGGACCCACAGATGCAGTCACAGCCTCAGTACTAGAGATGGTGTATAGTAAATTGTTCTGAAAAGGCAGTCCACATGGTCATAAGAGACTAGACAGATTGTAAGTGCTCTCTATTTAAAGCTAAGCTCAATATGTGTAGCCTAAATGGTAAATTATAGCAAGTGGATTTTCACATGTTTAGATAGACCCACAGAGGGCTACTAACCTACTCATTTACAAAATGTGCAATGACTGCCCCCCTAGAGGTAGTGACAGTCTTATTACTGGAGATGGTGCATTGCAAAATGGTGCTCAGAGTGCACTCTCATCCTTGTAAGTTCTCCCCTAACCCCACCTTCAAGTTGGTGACTGGGAATGGAACAAATAAATTGCGAACACCTGATACTATTGTGTCACTTGACCCATGTGCCAGCTGTAGTACCACACACTGGATTTGTTGTTGGTAGATGTGTGGGGCAGCTATGGAGGGTACTATGACTGCCTGCACAGAGGTACTGACAGTGTTAGTACTGGAGATGGTGTATTGGAAAATGATTCTCACAGTGCACTCTCGTACTCACAACTTCTTCCCTAACCCCTGAGTCGGTGACTGGGAATGGAACAGATAACTTTAGAACACCTGATTCTATTGTGGTGTTGAACCCATACGCCATCTGTACCATCACACACTGGATTTATTTTGTTGGTTGTTGTGTGGGCCAGCTATTGAAGGTAGCTTGGAATGGGGCCTACTTAAAATGTGTATTCTGACATGCAACCAGGTCTGTTGAGCTGTGGGTGCATGTGGCAAGTATGTAGAGTATGAAACACAGATTACAAGAACCTGTATGAAAGTTTTGTTGTGAATTGACAGTACACACGTCCACAGCTGACAATGCAGTTTGCAAGTGTCCCCCATTGTGAGCTGGCCTCAATATGTGACCCACATGGAAAGTCACAGCAAGTGACACCTACACATGCATGCATAGAGCCAGAGAGGGCAATCAACGTCCTTTCTGCAAAACCTGCAATGGCTGGAACCACAGATGCAGTCACAGCCTCAGTGGTAGAGATGCTCCATTGCAGAGTGATGCTCAGAGTGCACTGTCACCCTTGCAGTTTCTCCTCTAATCTGTGAGGTGGTGACTGGGAATGGAACAAATAACTTGACAACAATTGCTGATATTGTGACTCTGCACCCATGTGACATCTGTTCCACCATACACTGCATTAGGTGTCTGTCACCCCCCACCCAGGAGATCCTCTCTCTAGTGTTCTACTTTCTCTGCATAGTCCGGGCCATGCAGTCACAGTACAATAGAAGACATGTAGATTGATAGTACACCTCAGTAACAGTAATTGCTTTCAAATAAAACTCAGGAGACATAGCATAAGGTTTATAATTACTTTATTATTTCAGTATTAATATATATATATATACTTAGTCCGAATTTTTGGGTTGCTCTTGGGATGGGCAAAAAAACAGTTCATTGTATATATCCATGATCATTTTTGGGAATGCTTTTTGTTTCATGGTATTTCACTGACTTTTTCTGCACTGTATCTTTTCAATATGTTTAGGGTTTAGAATTAATATTGTGTATAGATTTGGTAAGTTGTTCCATATGGGCGTTAATGTTACAGAACATGCAGTGAGCAAATATTTATCTTTGCTACATTTATTGCTGAGTGGTATTACTTATGTGTCTATTGATAGTATTTTATTATCACATTCAGTGACAACTTAGATATTAAGACAATGGAGACTAATGATACATTATTTGACATGTGGTTTTCAACACTTGACAGCTATTTCATCCAACTGATTAGAATACAATTAGTTTTTAACCTAATTAATGTTTAATGGCATTTGGTTATTGACTACATGTGCACATGAGACAGTAAGAAACATTTAACAGTTCTCATGAGCATATTCATTCATTTTTCTACAGGAGATCCACATGTGTATATTATTATAACAGTGTAAAAGTAGGTGAGACTATTTACTATGTGAGTAGGCACCTTTCGTGTGTTATCAAGAGACATATTATGAAGCTTCATTTGTAGTTATGTTTTTATTGTGTTTTAGTTAAATGAAAGACATTTTTTCATTTCTCATTTGAGTAGTATTGTACTTTATTACTAATGTCTACATATGTTTTACTACTAATTTTATTAAACTAGCAGTTATCTATTTGAAGGCGAATCTACCAGTATCGTGAACTAAAAAAAAAGATGGGAGGATTGCAAACATTTGTTACATATTTAACTATGTCATGGTGTGGTGAGGATACTCATTTCACATCCAGTTTTTAGCTGATGCCGAGATGGTTTGTTAGGCTGCAAATCAATGAATTTTTAAAGTGTTAGGCTGCAAATCAATGAGTTTTTTAAAACTATTTATTATTTGTGGAACTGGGAAAAATTCCTCATCCGACCTCCAAAAATATGGACGATCCTGTTAATGCTAGAGCACACCAATTGTTTGCATTGTGGAGTAGAAGTAGACAACCATTTTAAACAGTTTGTGTTTAGTTATCAGTTGTAAACATCTGCACATATATAGAAATGTATTGTACAGTGGACATAGGCCAGATAATCACATGTATACATCTCTAATATCAGCTATGATTCATATGGACACCAGCACTTAATGCAATGCAATACCATTAAATGCATGGATAGAGTACCTTTGGCACAGTAAATAAACAAATGATGTGATTTTTCTTTTTTTTTTGTAACAAACATAAATATTTCTAAGTATATTTAACTTATATACATTCGATTTGAAGCTCAGTATTATATACATATGTCCAGGTCTGAGTCGCGTTTCTTGGTTATAGTTCACCATATTCAGTGTTGAAATTCCAAGGACAGTGACAGATAATACTGCAGAGTTAATTAACGCATGAATTAAAGTTTTTCTGTTTTCTTTTTTTAAAACAAATATAAATGCATGAAGGTCTAAGTAATACACATGCAATTTGAAACTCAGCATTATATACATATGTACATGTCTGAGTTGCATTTTTTTGGTAGAGTTTGTCATGTTCAGTGTTCAGAGTGCAAGAACAATGGAGTTTACCCTTTAAGGGGCAGATCAGGTTGTCCTGGTGCACCCCTTCCCTTCTGCATGGAATGGTTGTGCTCAGAAGGGAAGGGGGAAGGAAGGGGAGGGGCTAAGGGCTAGAACAATGGGCAGGTAGCAGGAAGGGGAGGGGTGAAGGGAGGTACATAAGGGACAGCACAAGGGGGCCTCAGCCACTTTTTGCTGGAGTTTTGATCTGCATCAACTGCAGCATGTCGGATTGGCTAATTCTTTAAGGTGTGTGCACCAGGAGAGAGAGGTAAGAAAACAAACAAGTGATATTGCAGGAAGATATGCGAATTAAAAAAAAAGAGAAAGAGAGAAGGAGAGGAAGAATATATACAGTATTAAGATAATACATGTTACAGTATACAACTGAGAAATGTGGGGGATCCTGAGTATTCAGAATGTGGATAAGAAAGCAACCCAGGACAGCGTGGGGTGACATACACGCCTCATGGGGGTCTTTTTGTAAAGATTTATTTTCTTTGATTATTGTGATGCTGAATTTGTAGACCTAAAAAAAAAAGCCCGTGAGCAGGGAGCACAGGGCATGATGCCACACGCTTTTTCTGGGGAGGTGGTAACAAAGCAGGTCTGTGGGTGTGCATTTGGTGGCAAGCTATCCCTTTGTGTGGCTGCATGGTATGAGAAGTGGGCCCAGAAGAGGCCATTGGGATTGGGGGAGCGAGTGCGAGTTGAAACCATGTGGTGTGACATCACACACCATGCGGTGGGCTATAAAACCCCCTTTTGTACTTCTGGAGCCCTGGTAACTGTTTTTGATGGCCTGGCTAGGCCTGATGAGGAATGGGAGGCCTAGAAGAGGCCCTGAGGTTACGGTCAGCATGGTGGGCATCACACGCCACATGAAGGGTTGTAGAAACCCCCTTGTTATCCTTTCTGGAGCTCTGGTAACTGTGTTGTGGCCTTTCTGGGCCTGAGGAGGAACAGGAGGCCTAGAAGAGGCCCTGAGCCTATGAGCAGCATGGCATGCATCACATGCCACGGGGTGTTACTGGACAAGCACTTGCCATGGTTTTTCTTGGTTTAAGGTGGCATGGGGAGGTTGTTTGGCTAGACATTTAAGATTATGAGGCCTGTAAGATGCTGTGAAACTGGGCAGGGCGAGTGTGATCTTGGGACCGCGTGGCGAGCGTCCTGGAGCCTTGCTCTTGTGCGCTGGTGGTGGCTTGTCAGGGAGGATTTTTAAAGAGGGCCCATTTGGCTGCTCAGTTGCCCGGCATGGAAGGTAGGCCTGAAAGAGGCCTCAACGCACGTATCATGTAGCTTGTGGCACACGCCAGGTGGGGCTGCAGAAGAGAACACTCACCGGGTTTCTTTTGGTGGCTACTGGTGCAGGGTGAGACATTCTCGGGGCAAAATAAGGACAGCAGGCTGGGGGAAGAGGCCCTGGAACAAGGGAGAATGAGTAGACGGGGACCACGTGGCGTGACGTCCCATGCCGCTGGGGGGTTTGGGACAGAAGCATGCCCATGTGATAGGGTGATTTCCACAGGTCCGGGGGTCCCTCCCCTTTTGGGAAGGCATGTTGGGGGGAGAAATAAAGGGCCTGGGACAGCCCAAGGGCAGAATGAGGGGGATCGCGACCCAGGACCTCGCGGGTGACGTCCCACGTGGGGAGTGGGTTGCATTGAAAGCAGTGCCCTCACTTGTTGGGGGCTGCTTATGATTGGGCTTTTTCCCCTCATTTTGGGTACCACAAGGATAAAGAAGCCAGCACAGGCAGGAATAGGAGGGCAGGGGCCAAATTATGGGACCACGCGGTGCGTCCGCTTCCTATAGTAGGGACGCTGACGGTGGATGCCTTGGTCATCCCAGGCAGGTAGGGAGGCCAGAAAATGGCAACAGTTAGAGGGAGGGAGCTCCTGGGGGGACAGCACAGTGCAGCCTGTCTGAGGGATGGCAGGATGCTGTTATAGGCTCAAGGCCCAATTATAAATAAGGGAGGCACTTGAGTGGGAGATGGGGGGTGCTGGGTCATTCACAATGCAGCTCAGTAGGGCATGGCTGAGAACAGCTAAGGGACCCAGCGACCTGTCAAGCAGGATGGGGGCCTTCACGGGTGGCCCGGTCTGTGGTAAGGTGGCAGGTGGTGTGAAGGACAGGAGGAAGGCATACAAGGATGTACAGATATATGAATAACTCTGTTTTTATTTTTCTATAGTTGTCTTCACAGAGCAAAGATAAGATGGACAAGGCACCTAAGAAGAGCAGACCATCAAAGGAAGATGCTTACAAGGCTATAATTGAATTGGCAGAAAGAGCAAACAGAATGTGGGAACTGGTGGAGGGGGAGGAACCAGGGAGACCCGGGGAGAAGAGAAAAGTTGGTCTGGGAAAAGGTGGCGGGGGAAACGACCAGCCAAAGGGCTACATAGTCCTGCTAGGGTAACACCGGTGATAGTGGGGCCCACTGGGGTGGTTGATCCAGTACCCCTGCGGCCGATGGACCCGGTGATGCCAGTACCCACCCCAGATCAAGGGGGGATCTCCCTGGTGGAACCCAGACACGATGCCCAGAACGGGATGTTCTCTCCGCAGACCCCAGTAGCTCACCCTCCACTTCCACCTCAACTGCAAGGAGAAGCAAGGGGAACTTTGGAGGACTCCAGGCAGCTCAGCCCAGACAAGGTTACAGGTAACATATCCAGTGCAGTGGGTGACAGTATAAAAGAATATATAGGGCAACTTGTGGCTGCACTGGGGACAGGAGGGCTGGGGCAGATGGAATCAGCTCTGCTGGAGATTAGGATGGAGAAACAGGTGCCAGAAAATAATGAAAAAGGGAGCAGAAAGAGAAGGGAAATGTACAAGAGAGATAGGTGCGCCTGGGATGAGACTAGGTGAGCACGTGCCACTGGCCACAAAGGAGAAAATATGGAAAGGGGAATATGTGGATATATTCACTTTGGTGAGCTGGGAGGCAGCAGCCAACTACGAGGAAACTAAGGGCATAGGTAAGAGTGAGATGGCAGCAGCCATAGTGCTTTTAGGGAAAAAAGCAGATGACAAGTTCATGAAATGGAAGACTTGGGATAGGTGGTTCCTAGGTTTTGCCACTTTTTCAGCCATCATTCTGGAAAAAAGGCTGGAGCTAGGCATCCCGCTCATTACCTATTCATCGATAATACGGAGAGCAAAAGCAAAGGGGCGGGGTAGGGTGGTTATACTACGATGAATGTTTTCGGCAGAGAATGGCAACATTTGGGGATGTAAGATGGGACACCAAGCAGATAGATTTGTGGATGGATTACATAACAGATCAGTCCACACCCGAAGGTGAGTGGGGCAAAAAGGGGTTTATGCCCCAGAGATGCTGCTGGGCTTATAACAGGGCTTTCTGCTCATGGCCTCAATGTCATTTTCAGCATGCCTGTTCAAAATGAGGAGGAGGGCACCTGGCAAGCAAATGCAGAACAACATGGATCCAGGGAGCACAAGGGCATGGGGGGCAAGGATCAGGCCAACAGTTTTTTCAAGACAGCCAGGGGTTTAAGGGGCAAACATGGAACAAGGGAGGGAGGGGTAGGAGGAACGAGAATAGAGGGGGTCAGAACCACTGAGGGAAGGAAGGTCAGACAAAAAGAGAGGGAGGGGTCAGGGAGGAGGGGCAGGGGGCACAACAGGGAACATTTTGGGATGGCCAGAACCCCCATCAACTTGGAGGCATGGACAGTTTGCCTGGACAGATACCCGGACATGAGCATGCGGGATATGATTTTAAGTGGTTTTAACACAGGGTTTTCTTTGCAGTGTAGGGGACCCAGGCAAGCCAGGGAGGTGAGCAACCTGAGGTCAGTAAAAGGAAAAGAGGAAATGCTAAGACAGAAGATAGAGGAAGAAAAGTCAGCAGGTAGGGTAGAGGGCCCATTTAATACCCCCCATTGCCAAACATGCGGATATCACCATTGGGGTTGGTAGCCAAGAAACAAAAAGGGGAATACAGGGTGATCCACCACCTGTCCTATCCAGAAGGGGAGTTGGTGAATGACTTCATCAGTGAGGAACATAATAAGGTGACATATGCAACACTAGAGGACGCAGTCCCGATAATACAGGCCACAGAAGATGCATGGATGGCAAAAATGGACAATGAGTCCACTTTCAGACTGCTTCTGGTCACGAGGGAGGACTGGGATCTATTGGGTTTTAAAAGTGGGGGACAGTATTATTTTGACAAAGCAATGCCAATGGGGTGTTCCACAGCATGTGCTACATTTGAGGCATTCAGCACATGTTTGCAGTGGATATTACAAGAAAAAATGGGTTATAGGACAGTCATCCATTACCCGGATGACTTTCTTTTCATTGGGAAGGGTGAAAGGGAGACACAGAGGATTCTGGATAAGTTTCAGGAATTGTGCTGGGAGCTGGGGTTCCCATTGGCACCAGAAAAAACAGACGGGCCCAGCAGGGTTATGGAATTTCTGGGGATCGAGATAGATGCCCCGAGTGAAGTATTTAGACTACCGGACAAAAAAGTAAAGAAGTTGAAGGAACTAATCCAGGTACATACCAGCAGGAGATGGGTACAACTAAAGTTGGTGCAGCAGGTACTGGGGCACCTGAACTTCACATGCAGGGCCATCGGACCAGGAAGGGCATTCACAAAGAGGTTAGCTAGGGATACAGCAGGGGTCACCAGACCACATCACTGGGTAGATTTGACACAAGGTGTCAGGGAGGATTTTAAAATCTGGGAAGAATTCCTCAGGGAGCACAATGGGTGCTCTTTCTGGCAAGAGGAGTGGCTATACAACACGGACCTAGACCTCTACACAGACACTGCTGGGGGCCTAGGCATGGGGGGTACCTGAGGGGTAGATGGTTTGCAGAACCCTGGCCTGCCAGTTGAGTGAAGGAGGGGAAAGTAAAAGATATAACATTACTAGAGATCATGCCCACATGGGCGTGTACCTTGGTCTGGGGGTGGAATTACTGGATCAGAAAGTGACATTTTGGTGCAATAATACAGCAGTGGTGGATATGCTGAACAACAGGGGAGCCAGGTCAGGCACAGTCTTGCAGGTATTATGACTGTTTTAAGGCATTGCAGCTGAACATGTCTTTTAGAGCACAACACATAGAAGGGGTACACAATACCCTGGCTGACAGCCTTTCCTGTCTGCAGCTGGACCGTTTTCGGAGGCTGGCACCGACAGCGGAAGAAATTAAAACACCCATACCAATGAACATCTGGGAAGTTGACAAGAAGGAGCAGAATTGCTGTTTTGCAGCACATGGGCTCCCCGGACTCTGAGGGCCTACGATGGGGCCTGGCGAGTTTTTCAAACATTTTGGGCAGAGCACCAGATGGAGGTAAGTAGACCACTCACAGAGGAGCAGTTGGGCATGTTCACCATGGAACAGTGGACAAAAGGCACAGCCCACACCACTATGGGAGTCTATTTGGCAGGGATTAGTGTTATCTACAGTTTAAAGGGGTGAAAGGACCTGACAAAATCATTACTCATCAGAAGAATGATGCAAGGATGAAGCAGGTTGAAACAAGGGTTAGCAAATAATAGAAGGCCGATAGGGGAGCAGTGGCTAATAAGGCTGCAGGACATGCTACTGGCAATATGTTGATCAAAGGCCGAGGCCCAACTGTTTCACACAATTTACGTGGTAATGTTCGCAGGGGCTATGAGAGTAAATGAGGTGGTAGGCCATGAGAGAGAAGACAAAGAAGGGGGTTAGAATGGGAGGATGTAAACTGGGGGGTAACAGAGATACGGATCAAGACAAGGATATCGAAAACAGATCAGAAGGGGCATGGTTTCATAGTGACGCTGAAAGAGCAAGCAGAGGGTGCAATATGTCCAGTACAGGCTCTGTGGGCTTTCACCACAGGGCATGGGAACAGGATGGAGGAATTATTTGTACATGGTGATGGAAAAGGGGTCACTGGCTATCAAGTCACAGCATTACTCAAAAAGGGCATGCAATTCATGGGGGAAGAACTGATAAATTACTCATCCCATTCTTTGTGGATTGGGGCTGCCTCACAGTAGGCAGCAGCGGGGGAGATGGTGAACGGGATATTGGAAAAGGGACGCTGGTGATCGGCCAGTTATAAGAGATACATTTGAGCACTGAAGTAAAAAATAAAAAAGAAAGGGAATATTTTGTTTGGAGGGGTGCTCCTGGGTGGTGGAGCTGCAGTACTAGGGAAGGGTGGCAAGACAAAAAAAAAAGGGTGAATAATGAGGAGGGAAAATACAGGTGTGACACTATGAGCATGTGTAAAATAATGAATTTTGCTTGAACCTCATAGGTAGAGGGAGGAGCACAGAAGTTTGTATCTGTGGCCAGGCTGGGAAAAGAGCAGAGAAGAGGGCTGGATGAAGACAGCTGTACCAGGATGCAAGACAGTGTAGGTTGGTCTGGCAGGACATACAGGGGATGAGATGGGCACAGCTGCTTCCAACCTTAAAAGAACTCAAGGGATGGTGACCCAGTCCAGACCTCATTATTATACATCTAGGGGGCAACGACCTGGCAGGCAGACCTTGGGTAGACACATACTTACAAATAAAAAGGGATTTAGGGGCAATACGACAGTGGTGGCCATGGGTGTGTAGCACCTGGTCAGACATGATACCACAGAGGGTGTAGAGGTAGGAGCACAGCCACAGAGTGGTAGAGAGGGCTAGGAGGAAAATGAATAGGAGAGTTGGGATGTTGGTAAGGCAGATGGGAGGGCAGGTGATACTGAGAGGGGTAGAAGAATGGGTAGAAGATTTCTACAGGGCAGATGGTGTGCACCTGTAGGACCTAGCCATAGATATGTTTAATACAGAAACAATGGGCTTCATAGAAGCTTGGAGAAAACATGCAAAAAATGGAATATAAAAAAAGGGGAGGAAAGCAAGAAGGAATAAAAAGGATGTTCCCTGAGTGAGAAGTGGTACCCTAGAAGTATGGGAAGCCATCCATCCAGCATAGCTGGAGACTGGCTAGTGGGGAAAAAGGCAGGGAGGAGGGGGGAACAAAAAAGGAACAGCACAAGAAGAGGAAGAAGATGAAGGAGAAAGCAGTCTCGGTTTTCACCATTACCTAACAGAAAAGGAGAAGAAGAAGGCACCCAGGTTTTCACCTGGGGGAAGGATAATCAGAGATCGATATGTGGATGGAAATAAAAGAAATTTTGGAAAATGATAAAGAAATGGAAATGGAATATGGAATTGTGAATATAGAAACATAGAATTTGATGGCAGATAAGGACCGCTTGGCCCACCCAGTCTGCCCATTTCCCTACCTAATGGATAAGCTGCAGATCCTAGTTAACCAGCAGCCTACTTCTTCCTACCCCTACCCCCTAGAATTGCCTTATGACTGTCCCATACATGCTTGAATTCCACCACTGTTTTTGACTCCACAACCTCCTCTGGAAGGCCGTTCCATGCATCCACAACCCTCTCTGTGAAAAAATACTTCCTTAAATTACCTCTGACCCCCCCATCTTCAAATTGTGCCCCCTTGTTCTTGCACACCTCTTTTTTTGAAAGATGCTACCCTCTTGGACTTTGTTGATTCCCTTGAGGTACTTGAAAGTTTCTATCATGTCCCCCCTCTCCCTCCTTTCCTCGAGGCCTATACATATTAAGCTCCTTAAGTCTCGTCATATGTCTTCCGTGCAGACCCTGCACCATTTGAGTTGCCCTCCTCCGGACAGCTTCCATCCTGTCTATGTCTTTGTGGAGACTGGGTCTCCAGAACTGTACAGTGGTACTCAGATGGGGTCTCACCAGCTGTCTGTACAGAGGATAATAACTTCCTGTTTTCTACTGGTGATGCCTCTCCCTATGCATGTCAGTATCCCCCCAGCCCTCTTTGCTGCCCTCTCACATTGCTTGCCCACCTTTAGGTTATCTGATATGACTACCCCAGGTCCCTTTCCATTTTGTTGTTGTTAGTATCTCACCCCCCATTGTGTACTCTTCCCCTGGGTTTTTGTTTCCCAGGTGCATTACCTTGCACTTCTTAGCATTGAATCTAAGCTGCCATACATTTGACCATTCCTCTAACCTTGCCAAGTCCCTTCTCATCCTTTCCACTCCACCTTGTGCATCAACTCTTTTGCAGATCTTTGTGTCATCTGCAAAGAGACATACTTTTCCTTCCAGTCCCTCTGCAATGTTGCTTATAAAGACATTGAAGAGGACCAGTCCTAATACTGAACCCTGCGGTACCCCACTAGTAACCCCACTTTCTTCAGAGTGGACTCCATTTACTATTACTCTCTGTGTCCTATTCTCCAGCCAATTCTTTACCAGGCTGTCATCTTGGGACCCACTCCCAGGCTGGCTAACTTGTATATTAATCTTTGTGTGGGACTGTGTCAAATGCCTTGCTAAAGTCTAGGTAGGCCATGTCCACAGCCCTTCCCTGATCTACTACTTTGGTTACCCAGTCAAAGAAATCTATCAGATTCATCTGGCATGACCTTCCATTTGTGAATCCATGCTGCCTTGGGTCCTGTGCCCCTCTGGCCTCTAGATACTCAACAGTTCTTTCCTTCAGAAGTGATTCCATCATTTTCCCTATCACTGAGGTTAAACTAACAGGTCTGTAGTTTCCTGCTTCTGCCTTGCTCCCACTTTTGTGAAGGGGAATCACATCTGCCATCCTCCAGTCCTTGGGTACCACCCCATCCTCCCATGATTTGTTAAAGAAGGTAGTCAGTGGTGTCACTAGTTCTACCCTTAGTTCCTTTAGAATTCTGGGATGAATCCCATCAGGCCCCATTGCTTTGTCCACCTTCAGTTTTAAGAGTTCTTTCAGAACCCTTTCTTCTGTAAATGGGCTGGTATCAATTTCTGTATCCAGTGTGTTTCTACTGTTTGTTTTATTTTATTTTATTTATTTATTAAGCATCAGTTTACAACATTTGAGCCAGAGGCTCATTTACAAAGGTACCTCATCACAGAGAAGACAATACAGTGATAACAACTTAGTACAGAGAAACAGTATACGTTTTTTTTTTTTTGAGGATACAGGAGGACAAATGAGATCAACAGTTTACCACATACAGGGTTGGTGAAGTTAACATTGTTCAGGGAAATAACTAGAACATCAGAAAATATAGGATAACAATACAGTGTGTTTTAGTGGAGTCAACAGGAAGGTAGCAGGAACCAAGGGTAGAGGATTTGAGCAGCCAACAGGGGGCTTTGTCAGAGAGTGAGCAAGATAGCTTAGAAACAGCAACAGCTGTGAGTGGTGAAAAGGTGGTTCCGGAGGGTAGTTTTAAAGCAAGAGATTGTGGGGTGTCTGAGATACTGGCAGGGAGGGTGAATTGTACCAAGAAGGGGCATGGTAGTGGAAAGCCCGTTGTCCATGAGAGGTCCTTGCCCTAGGTACCTTCAACTTGGTTTTACAGGAGGACCGTGTTGCAGCTAGGGAGTTAACATGGTGGATAATGGCAGTCAAACCAGGAGGAGAGAGCCCAAGGAGAGTTTTTTTAGTAAGGATGCAGGTTTGATACCTAAGACGTTCGTCAAGATTGAGCAGATTGGCCTGGGAGTAAAGATGGTAGGTATGTGTAAGTCTAGGAGCACCTAAGATTAGTCAACAGGCTTTATTTAAGGTGAGGCAGATTTTGTTTAGCGAGGTCTGGTCAGCAACCTCCCCCTCTTCATTTGTAAATACTGAGCAAAAATATTTGTTTAGTATCTCTGCCTTTTCACAATCACCCTCTGCCCACTCTCCCTCCCCTTTATTAAGCCTCACTATCCCTCTCTTGGTCTTCCTTCACTCCCAGATGAGCCTATAAAAGGTTGTATTCCCTTCTTAACTGAGTTGGCTATCTTTTCCTCGGTTTGGACCCTTGCTGTTCTGACTGCTTTCCCAGCTTCCTTTTGCTTTAACTGATACAGTTCTCTGTCCTGCTCCTTCTGTGATTCCTTGTACTTCCTGAATGCTTTCTTTTTCTCTTGAACCTTCACTGCCACTTCCTTTGAGAACCATAGTGGTTTCTTACATAGTTTTGTTTTGTTTATTTGCTTCACACAAAGGCTTGTTACCTTTGTGATGGCAGTTTTTATTATACCCCATTGTTCTTCCAACCCTCCTTCCTGCCCATTTGCTAATGCACTCACCCATATTGGCAAAGTCAGCCCTCCTAAAGTCCAGTACTTTTGCCTTTGTATGGCTTGACTCTATTGCTGTGTTTATTGTGAACCATACTGTTTGATGGTCGCTAGTTCCCAGATGGCTACCCACTTCTACATCTGTGATCCTCTCTTCATCTCCATTTGAGAGAACCAGGTCTAAGATTGCTCCCTCTTGAGTGGGCTCCAATACTAGTTGTCTAAGGCATGCCCCCTGTAGGGCATCTAGAATAACCCCACTCTTCGAAGTCGCTGCTGCAACTGCACTCCAGTTAACATCTGGCATATTCAGATCACCCATCAGCAATATCTCCCCTTTTTCTGCCATTCTAAGTATACTTTCTATCATTTTCTTGTCCATTTCCTCCCTCTGAGAAGGGGGTCTGTATACAACCCCTGTGCAGATTGTGGTGCCATTGCCTGTCTCCAAATTTAACCATGGTGCTTCTTCTCCTCCCTGTTTACCCTTTTGTTCTGTTGCTTTGATTCCTTCCCTTATGTAAACTACTCCTCCTCCTCTTTTACCCTCCCTGTCCCTCCTGTAGATAGCTTATCCTGGTATGTTTACGTCCCAGTCATGGTTTGTGTGTACCATGTTTCTGTGACTGCCACGATATCCAGATGTTCCTCCTCCATCAAGGCCACTAATTCAGGAAGCTTGTTACTCAGACTATATTTATATTAATTTATATAAATAAATTAATTGCCGATCTGAACACAACAACAAACAATGGTCTCTGTCTTTTGTGAGGGAAAAGGGGTGAATCTGGGACAATGGAGTTTGCCCTTTAAGGGCAGACCAGGTTGTCCTGGTGCCCTTCCTCCTGCATGGAAATGGTTATGCTCCAGAAGGGAGGGAATGAAGGGGGAGGGCTAAGGGCTAGAACAATGGGCAAGTAGCAGGAAGGAGGGGCGAAGGAGGTACATAAGGGACAGCACAAGGGGACCTCAGCCACTTTTGCTGGAGTTTGATCCTCCCACCCACCCTACTAGGCAGAGCAAGAGGGAAGACAGTCAAGATGGGACTGTATGGTGGGTCTGTCAGGATGGATGACAGACACGTCCGGTTGGACAGTTTGGACTGCCAAGGTGGATGGCATGTGATAAATATGGTTATGGACTGCCAAAGGTGGATGGCAGGATAAAAAGGGGGGAAGGGGGGAGGAGGGAAGGGGGGAACAAAAAAGGAATAACACAAGAAGAGGAAGAAGATGAAGGAGAAAGTAGTCTCGGGTTTCACCGTTACCTAATGGAAAAGGAAAAGAAGAAGGCACCCAGGTTTTCACCTGGGGGAAGGATAATCAGAAATTGATATGTGGATGGATATAAAATACATTTTGGAAAATGCTAATAAAGAAATGGAATTGGAATATGGAATTCTGAATATAAATAAATTAATTGCCAATCTGAACACAACAACAAACAATGGTCACTGTCTTTTGTGAGGGAAAAGGGGGGAATCTGAGACAATGATAGAAAATTCTATCAGATTGTTTTCAACAATTGCAGTTTAGTGCTAGCAGATGGCACCACAATGTAAGTAGTCATGCTGTTAACGTGGGTGTGATAACTACATTTGCCAAGACATAACTTACTAACTGACACAGTGTAATATCTAACAAAATTGAGTCTGCTTGGATTTGGCGGAAGTCAATTTAGTAAGTATTATAGTCAAGGTCAATAATGTAGACAACAACAGGAAAAGGATCGAGAACTTAACCTGATGTGTATTGTTGAAACAAGTAGCGTTCTCAACACAATATGTGAAGAACAGTAGTTGCATCTCTGATAAGCGTTTAAATAAGTTAGTGATTTTGTCATTATCATGTAAGATTGTACTGTAAAACAACTGAATACACAGAAATATGTGATGAGACATGCAGGGTTAAGTAAGGCATCTGCAAAAAGACATGGCTAACTAACCGTCTATTGATTACAGTTCAATACCCTCAAGTCTACTTGAACAGTAACAATGCAGTTTTTGTAGTCAGCATATCAAACTTGCAAATGATGAATATCACAATACAATGTTTGTGAAAATTGCATTGCAATGAATGATGAAAACAGTGTTGTTTTGTATCCAATGTATGAGGACAGCAGTGTGATAAACAAGTGCTTGTCTACCACAGGTAGCTGCATTGCTGTACTGTTGTAGTGTCTTCTGCGATGGAAGAGAAATCACAGCAATTAACATGGGTAGTGGTGATTTTGTGCAACAAGTAGAACACATAGGTCAGCATGGGTGGTTTAACACACCAGTAGTTTCTGCTGAAGGTGCAACTTATTCTATTGAAGGAAAATACATGTCAGCATCATTGGTAAACAATTATATCTGGATGGAATATGCAGATGGAATGTTATTGTTGCAGATATGCTGGTTTAGTGAGAGGCTGTGATTAGATGGCATCACTCTTCCATATGTTGTGCTACATTGGTGCAATGGAGAATTATGACATATGCATCTTTCAGATTCCTTGGGAGTATTTCTCTCAGAGTGCATACTGTATCATTGCACTCCACCCATCCCTTTCTGAACCTTCGCCAAGTGACATAGTGGCCAGAGTGAATGGATAGGCCATGATGGAACATTTTTGCATGGGTGTCAAATTGAGTTCCTGAGAACATAGTTTTCCCAGCAATGAAGTGTGGAATTGGTGGTGTTACTTTCATGCCTTGAGAGTTAAAGCATTGCAATACAATCATTATGTATGAACTTGAATATGTAACTCTCAGAGAGCAAACACAAGAACTACCACATCTTCAGCACAGCCAACCAGTTTCTGCATTTGCAAATAACTTGCAGAACTTCACAGTTCTCTGTTCAGGGACATATACAGACAGCCAGAGCATATCCTGAGTTGTTTGTGATTCTTTGTGGCTGCATGACAAACATGTGTACTTGGACACATAGTCAACTTTAAAGTGTTGACGCAGATCAATACCATCATCTGCCAAACTGTTTATCATTCCCATCATGAACTCTGTGACATCTTGTTGTGCATTATCAGCAAACATTGATTGTCCTGCATATTTTCCAAGAGTTAGTTGTAGAGGAGTCAAGCTTTGTAAACTGGGCAACTGGTCTTGACTACCTCTAATGACTCTCTTTAATGCTTCCAACAGAGGTGTCGACTGACTTGAGTTTAACACATTAGCAAACTCAGGGATGTGGAGAAATGCTTGCATAGTTGCATTTGCATAGCAGTTTACTCCTGTGCTGTTGTCAAATATTGGCAGTGTGTTAACCCCAATACATTTTTTCACAGGTGGAGATGCGATTTGTTTATGGAGAGAGTGCTCTGTAATGGAGTGCTGAGGTGATGACTGTGGAGTTTTAGCATGCTTTCTTTTTAGTTTGCGTCCTTCATCCATTGTGATAGCTGTTCCAGACTCATATGTGGGAACTGGTAGCAAAGGAGCATTTGGTTGGTACAATATATGTAATCTGTTGTACTCTATGTATTTTGAGTCAGCACGTATTTTACTTTCTGCCAGATTCACAATGTGTACTCTAGACAATTGTCTTACATGAGACAAAGCAACATAAGACATCCCATCCTTGAATATACCAATGCCTATATCTACAATGGCACTATCAAGGCTGAGGCCTTGTGACTTGTGTATGGACACTGCATAAGCAGCACACGATGGAAATTGTTTCCTTGTCTCATATATGTCTTTCACAAGCTCAGACTTGACTGTAACTCTATTGGCTGAGGAGTTCTGCAGTTGACAAATTTGACAGCTACTAAGTCCACAGCTGTGTTCTGCACATTGTACTGGAACTCATGGATGTACCCCATGGCTCCATTCACGGGACCTCACTCAACATCAGTGTTTCTGCAAAGCATGAAACGTGCATTTCTACACAGTGGTAGCACAGCTTCCAAGCCAGCTGTGTGTGACACATCACTTTGAGCTCTTTGAGACGCTCAACCATTTTCTATACCATTGTTCATGATAGGGTGACACCATCTATGGTATCTCTGCATGGGAGAGTGACAATAGGTTGCTGTTCTCTCTGCATCATGATCTCATTGAACTCTGCACACTGCTTAAGTCTTGGGAATAGACATACAACATGTACCCCAGATTTCTGTACATGTGCAAAAATATCACATGCATCCTGAATAGGAGCATCATTTCTTGTGATCATGCACTGTCTTAGCATTTCAATGTGGGTGGGTGACAGTGCACCAATACACACCTAATCAAGTAATGCTTTGTAAGACATGTCACCTTGCTGTCTCATATTCTGTGACAGTTCAACATATGAGAAGAACTCCCACAGATTGACTCCACCTATGCATCCAATTGTTTTCTTTGCCTCTTCAGTTGAAAGACTACAGAAAACTTGTTTGCCATTTACAGGAGCCAGCTGAAGGAGGTCTCCAAGAACAAGAATGTTCTTACCACCAAATGGTATGTCATCATTGGTCCCTAGTATCTTCTGTAGACGTAGGTGAACATATGTGAGGAGAACATTTGAAACCATGCTGATCTCATCTATTATCAGCAAATACATTTTGTCCAACATTGACCTCAGTTCAGAGGCAACGCCATATGACAATTCCCTGTAATCACCACTCTTACCATGCTCAATTGGCAACATGAATAACCTATGAAGTGTGATACCACCTATGTTATAAGCTGCCAAACCTGTTGGAGCAGCAACAATAACAGATGTTGCTACATTGCAAACCTCATGCACACCTTTACTTATAGCTTTGATCAAGAAACTTTTCCCAGTTCCAGCAGCACCACTAACAAACATTCTGATTGATGTCTGTTCCTCACAAACACACTACTTGGTACTGTGCCGAATAGCATGTTTCACAGCATGCATCACAGAGTGATACATGACTCTTTGGTGTGAGTTCAACTTGTCAACAATGTCTGTAGCTGACTCTGACAAGTGCATTCTTTGTTGCATTGTGCCCTCTGCCTCTGACATTAGCACAGCTGGGTCATTTGGAGGAAGAGGAGCACTGAGAGTCCCTTCTCCTTCAACATCAACAATTTCCTGTGATGTTACTGGTGTGTCATCATCCAGAATTTTCTTTGTGTTCTCTAGCTGATTTTTTTCCATTTCAAGTCTGTTGATGTAAGTCTCAGAGACATGACACTGGAAGGTATGATATGTTTCCATGAACTGTTGTTCATGTGTGTCAGATAATCCTTTTAATTCAGATTCTGATGTCCAAGGCTTGAACAGAAACAATAGAGCAAAGTAATAATGTTTGTTGTTTTCTGTTGTGTTCAAGGTGAGTTTACAGTGGTCAATTAGCCATGGCTTCCGCT
Organism: Neoceratodus forsteri; assembly: GCA_016271365.2. Taxonomy (NCBI): domain Eukaryota; kingdom Metazoa; phylum Chordata; order Ceratodontiformes; family Ceratodontidae; genus Neoceratodus; species Neoceratodus forsteri. Next base: position 452,148,659 of record CM028129.1, on the reverse strand, counting down.
GTTTGACAAGTGAACCATCAAATCCAGTGACTTTATATATGTCTTTTTCTGGGTCAGAAGAAACACCCCACTTGTAATCATACCATTGAGGAACTTCAAAGAGACACAGATCATCCATAGCACTGTGGTGCTGTGAATAGTAGTTGTCAATGAAGTTGCTCTTGAGAATATTTGTGGATGTTGGTCTTGTAGCAGCCATATCCTCAATGTCTTCATGGCTCTTAAGGACATGACATCTGTTCTGCTTCTGATTCACATTCAAGAAATGAATGGAGTCTGACTTGCCACATAGACATACACCTGTAAGTCGGTCACTTGCTTCATAGGCTCCACACTCACAGTGTGACATAGTCTTAAGTCCCAGTGACCAGAGCCTGGAAGACATTGACTTATCACAGTTAGACAACTCTTCCCACATTTCTTGCAGGTTTGTTTGCTCATGCTTAGTGATGTATGATGTAACATATCTTACAAGAGCCATTGAGTTGTCAGCAACAAACTGAACATCAGTGTTTGCCTGCCACATCAACAGAAGAGAAGGACTATAATCATCGATATAGACTTATGATTCTGTGTGAGGTAGTTCATAGACTCGCTTTGTTGACTTTGCTTTCAGGTGGTGTCACATGGCTGAAAATACATCATTCAGAGAAGCAGCTAGGAAAGCTCACCTTGGGAAGCCAAAACAGCATCAAGCGTACCACTGACCTTTGTTCTTCACTTTCCTATGACAGTATTGGCCACACAGGTCATTGGAATTTCTGAACCAGTTCTCAAAGTGTTACACTATCATACCTGTCTGGTATCTGACATGTGGCATACTTCAATATGAAGCTTAGAATGTCCATTGCCTTGTTGTCTCCAATTTGTGGGGCATCTTTTATCCACAGCAACATATGTATGTGTGGAGCTGCACAAGCTTGGTACTCAACCGTCCAGAAGTAGTGCTCTACAATGCCAAGAGGAGGATATGTCTTAGACAGTATGAACTTCAAAAGACTGTGGAACCGGTGGTGGAAGTAACATGAAACTGCTACTGGATCAGGTGAACATAGTTCGTTGAGAGTCATAGTTTGTATGTTCTCAACATCAGAGTTTGCCCATCTGAGAAGATCAAGCAAATCATCCCAATAATATTCAGAACAACTCAGCATTATGAACCATGTTGCTGGTCCAAACTCTCTCAGCATGCACATTACCTCAGAGTGTCATCTGTACCAATATTCCTTAGTGCCAGGCATGCTGGACAAAATGGAAGAAAGACTGACTTGCAGTGTTTCATCTTTGGTCTGCAACTTCTGTAGTAACTGTGCAGCTGTTATATTGTTGAATTCTGTACCAAGTCTCAATGTATGAGCAATACTAGCAGATAGGACACTGAGTTCACTTTCCCAAAGAAGGTGGAACAGATATGCAATGTTTCTCTGAAACTTGTCATCCTTATGTAGTACTTGTCAGGCCCTATACTCAGCTCCTGGTACTCGAAGTTCTTGTTCATTTAATCAACCACCTGAGCCAAGTGGAAATAGATCAGGAAAACAATGAGCTTCTAGAGTAGCCTCCTATATACTTACAGGATTGCCCTCCACTTGCTTCATTTGATATAAATCAATGTTATCCATTACTGGGTCTTTGCCATGCAGTGGGTGTATGGTAAATTGCTCATACACATTGGGTGGGATATTCAGAAGGGTTGTGCATTGCACCATATGCAACCCACTGATGTGCCCTGGTGTGATATTCAAGAGAGGAAAGTGCCTGGCACAAATTCCGATGTGCCACAGCGCATCAGTAATGTATGTAGTGCAAGTAGGGGGGGCATGGCCATGCATGCTCCGCACATCCTGTTATTCAGCCTGGGATGTGCCGAGCCCATGCAGGTACAACCACTACTTGTGATGCATACAGTAGAGCCAAAAAAAAAGGAGCAACAGCTGGCCACCCACAGGTGGGCTGCCATATTGCAGGGTGCAACACGGCAACTGCCAGCTGTGGGTAGCCACCAGAGCTCTGGTAGCACCGTCCATTGTCATAGCACCCCCATGCCCAATCACGGGCATATGTATTAAAATAAGTCTTATATCCCTGGTGGTCCAGTGGACTGTGTCCAGCCCGATCATGGGCAGAAGTACATCATTAAAGTATAATTCCCATCCCTGGTGGTCCAGTGGATCACTTGTAGCCCGATCATGCACAGAAGTATAATGAAAGGGATTAAATACCAACCCTGGTGGTCCAGTGGACCGCGTCCAGCCTGATCGTGGGCATAGGTTTTAAAATAACATATACCAATCCATCCCTGGTGGTCCAGCTGTACCCGCCTCCCCACCTGCCCACTGAGCCCTACCACCCCGCTCCCCCACTGGTCAGCAGCAGGCAGCAGCTCCCCACCTGCAAGCCACCCCACTGCCCACTGACTGACTGCGTACAGTAGGGCTGTACACCCATTGATCCACAGTGTGGGCCAATGGGCATGCAGACTGTACCTTACTACACAGTCCAGATATGTGAATGGATCCATTCACATTTCTGGACTGTGTAGTACGGTATGGTCTGCACACCTATTGGCCCACACTGTGGACCAATGGGTGTACAGCCCTACTGTATGCAGTCAGTCAGCGGGCGGTGGGGTAGCTTGCAGGTGGGGAGCTGCTGCCCACCACTGACTGGGGGAACAGGGTGGTGGGGCTCAGTGGGTGAGGAGGGGGTACTGCTGGACCACCAGGGATGGATTGGTATATGTTATTTTAAAACCTACGCATGCAATTGGGCTGGACGCAGTCCACTGGACCACAAGGGATATGGGACCTTTTATTTACATACATATGCCAATGATTAGGCTGGGAGTAGTCCACTGGACCACCAGGAATATTGGACCTTTTAATGTAATACATATGCCCACGATCGGGCAGTGGGGAACTTTGCGCTTGTGCAGTGGGCATTGGTCCCCGACGGCTGCAGTCTGGCAGGGCACCAGGTGCAAGTCACCAGGGATTAGTGCACCTGCATGCAAGTGAGGCCATAGTGACATGCAAATGGCCCCATTTGCACTTTGCATGCATTATGGCCCAATTTGCATGTGCACTTTTGAATATTGCAGTTGATGCACCTAGCGCAATGGCACTTGAGATAGTGCATCCCCCTGCCCCTCTCTGGCCACTTGCATTGGTGCAGTGCCACTGCACCATGCACAATGTGGGTTGCCACAGAGCAATATTCAACAGTGCTGAGCCATAGCGCAGCACCATTGAATATCACTCTGTCAGTTCCCTGGCACATCCCAGTTGCTCTGCGCCCAGGCTTGTGCCACAGCCTGGCACAGCCTGAATATCCCACCCATTGTGTATAGTTGTGATGTCAACTTTCTCCAGTATTGCTTTGTCAGAGTTGTCTGTGGCAATATCTGTAGAAAGACCACCAAATGCATTGATGTCAATGTCAGCATAGAAACAATTGTGCTCTTTGAGGTATTGCAAAGAATGCTTTACCTTGTCAACATTGACTATGTCCTGCCATATTGTTTTTGCCTTTGTTGGTACACCATTCACCAAGATTACTACACTATTGTCCTGACAAATAGTGTTGACATTTTCTTGCAAAGGTAAAGGCAAGTAGACAACAGAACCTTTCAGACAGCATACCAGTTCTTTGCTTGGCAGGTCTCGTGTCTTTGTGTTCAACCCGATGATTGTTTGAAATGGCTTCATGGTCTGAATGAGAATCCTTTCAAACAAGTTCAAGGCTGCTATCTCATCAGGAGTTGGTTCAACTTCCATTTTATTAAGCACAGACCAAGGAGGCAAACTGTTACTCTTTATCTTGTTATGACAGTAAGAACAGAGTGACACAGTTACAACTTCTTCAAAGTCAGACTTTAAGAGAAGGTATGAATGGAGACGACTCCACATTACATTCCAGCATTGAATGTTCTGCAGGTCCACTGTGACACATAAGTGTTTGTAGAACAGGTGTTCACATGATACACAGATTACATCAAATTTTTGTGTTTTGCTAATTTCAAATTTAGCTAACTCACGACCAAACTTTTTCAGAAGTGAGCTTCTTGCACCAGTGATGTGTGCATTGTGTTTGTTTGTTCAGGTACAGTAGCATTAGACCTCAACCTATGGGTTGTTTGCAATTGTTTTATGAACTCCGTAAGTCCTTCCAGATCTCCATCATCGAGCAATGCTTGGAATTGCATGTAGTCTCGAATGACAGATCTCACTTGATATAACCTTTGTACACATTTTTGGATGCCAGAGTTATGCACTGCCAGCATATGAAAGTGATGAAATGTGCTGTCACAATTCATGCTCACTAAACATGCAAGGGAGTAACTCATTAGGCCTTTGTGAGGCCGGATCTCACACTTGTCAATGGTGTGAAGCAGTGCATGTCATTCAAATCTCTTGGTTGTTAGAAATGTTGAGAGGATTTTTTCAATAGACATGATTGATTCTTCTCTAATATTATATGTGGTGTCACATGCCCATTTCTTAGCTGATGACTTTGGATCACTTTCAACCTGTTCAACTTGATTGTCATTCTCCAAGTGAAGGGTTTCACAAGACAGAGCTAAGACATTCTGCACTTTTCCCTGTTCATCAATTCTGAAAGTGATGTTTCTGTTGTGTACATGGTATGCCTCTTCCCAGAAGAATGCTTCTGAGTACTCTGAATAAAACTAGTCTCCTTGAAACACAAGAGATATTTTGTTTGCTTAAGTGTTCAAAAGACAATACTTTGTTTTTCATCTCAATCTTTACACTCAATTTATCAATGGCTGACATAATTTCAGACCATTTCAGACCATAATTGGGAACGCATTGCTAGAGCCACATTGACAAATCATCTTACTCTTAAGCGCAGTTTCATCAGTGAGATCTTAGTAAGCAGTCTGTTCCCTTTGTGTCTCACTATTTTGGAGATGACACATTTGATTATAGCTCTACGGACCAGCTTTTTGAAAAAAACTTGCCTTGCTGTGTTGTGCAGTAGCAGAAGTCACACGTCTAGCATTTTTTCTGTGTCGCATGTGTATGCTTTGTTGATGACAGTGCTGGACATTGTAACTGCAATGTTTCTGTTGGAAGCCTACTTCTTGTAGTTTTATTAGAAGAGGATTTCTCTTTGTTTAAATGTGTATGTTTAGTTATATGTGCATTTTGAACAGAAGACAATTTTTCTTGCTTCTTTCGACAAGTTTTACGTTTGGTTCTTACATGGCATGATGATGAACAAGCAGTACAGCTAGCAGTTTTTCTTTGTGCTCTAGGTTTACAGCAAATGGCCATGATGAAAGAGCTCAAGTATTTCTTCAATCTCTTTGGGGTTGTAGTCTCATAAAAAAAAAAGAATATATAGAGTAGTAAGAAACTTGTGCCATAAGGTAAAAAAAAAACAAATACTGCATAAGGAATTGACAGCATAATATAAGTTACAAAAAATCTATTTTTTTGCTAAGATTTGTATCACTTTGTGTGAAAACATTTAGTTGTTCTCTGCACTGCAGTGTGGTCTGAATATTGGGTGAGATTGTAAAATGGCAATACTTGGGAAAAGAATAGGTATGGCAACTTCATTGGTTGCTGCATTTGGGTACTAGCAAGCTGGAAGATGTGCAATAGTTAAATGTTAGTTGTTACATCTTTCCAGCCACTTACGTTAACATATTATGATGAGGGTATAGGAAGGGTGCTATTCATCAATTGTGGTAATGATAGTGGTATGGGTGTGTATGAAGGTGCTAATGGTGTTAATAATCTTGTATTGGAGGTATAATATTAGGTTTCTTGCTTGTTGTGATGACTTATAAATATTTATATAATGTGAATAATGTGGGAAAATGAAGTTATATAAAGTTGCATGAGTTTAAAATTAATTTGACATTTTTTGTCACAATCAAAGAATTTGTCACCTCACGAATGATCCTCGCGATCAAAGACGAGCACGATCAAAGAATTTACATGCTTGTGGTCAAAGATTGTAAAAATGTGGGAATTATTTGCAAATGTTTTAAAAATAGATATTTATAGTATATTCCTTAGTTATTAGCCCTAGAAATGCCCTCGGAGTATACTGTGTTCAAAAATTATTAAATCTATTGCTTTTATCAAGCAGACACTCTGACAACGAAGTCTCACGTTATTCTCATGATCAAAGATTTGTATGCTCGCGGTTGATCTCGTGGTCAAACCAGGTCACGGTCAAAGAATTTGCACGCTCATGGTCACAGATCATAAAAATATGGGAATTATTTGCAAATGTTTAAAAAATAGATATTTACACTATATTCCTTAGTTGTGAGTCCTAGAAATGCCCTTGGGGTTTACTGTATTGTAAAATTATTTAATCTACTGTTTTTCTCAACCAGACACACTTTGACAGCAAAGTCTTGTGTTATTCTCGCAATCAAAGATTTTGAATGCTTGCGGTTGATCCTCGCGGTCAAACCGAGTCGCGGTCAAAGATCGTAAAAATGCAGGAACTTTTTGCAAATGTTTTAAAAATAGATATTTTTACTATATTCTTTAGTTATGAGTTGTAGAAATGGCCTCAGGGTTTACTGTGTTCCAAAAATATTAAATCCACTGTTTTTTTTAACCAGACACTCTCAAAACGAAGTCTCGCATTATTCTCACGATCAAAGATTTTGCATGCTCACAATAGATCCTCGCTGTCAAACTGAGTCACGGTCAAAGAATTTGCATGCTCATGGTCAAAGATCGTAAAAAAATGTGAGAATGAATTGCAAACATTTTAAAAATATATATTTTAACTATTTTCCTTAGTTATGAGTCCTAGAAACGGCCTCGGGGCTTACAGTGTTCAAGAATTATTAAATGTACTGTTTTTTTTCAGCCAGGCACTCTCTCGCAATGAAGTCTCATGTTATTCTCGTGATCAAAGATTTTGCATGCTCGCGGTCGATCCTCACGGTCAAACCGAGTCGCAGTCAAAGAATTTGCACGCTCGTGATCAAAGAAACAGCTAACTTAGTCATGTGACTTTTCTGAGCCAATAGAATCAAAGAATAACATTCTGGGGCCATTTTAGACTGAATGTTTGAGCAGCAAACACTCTAGGACACAACAGTGAGTGCTTTTACTAACTTAAACTTTCTGAAACTTATGTTTTTTTGTTACTTGAAGTGGGTTTTTCACATATTGACAAGTTAGGAAGGACTGTGCCATGTTTACAGCTTGGTTTTGACAATGTATACTGCTTTTTTTTGGTGTGATGTAAAGTTTCATTCCATTATGCACAGACAAGTGTTAAACATTTTCCAGTGCATGGTACTTCACTCCATTTGTTTTAGTCATAGAAAACTTCTAGAAAAAACATGTAAATACTTCATCAATTGTTAGAATTTTCCCGGAAAAAAACTGATAAGGAATGATTTTTAAGCTTGTATTATGATATTTCTATTTTGAAAATTAATACTTTTGACTGCTGATTGGGGTTTTTGTCAAATTTGTTACTCTTATAGTTATTGTTTGTGGCTGGAAATAGTGCGTCAGGTTTAGTATTGGCTGTAACAGTTTCTCATTTTTCTGTGACACTATCTGAAAACTTAACAGTTACTGTCTAAAGCAGATGTACTGCATTTTGGTGGTCTGTTAGTCTGTGAGAAATACTTGCTAATCTGGCAACATTAGGAATATTTGGTTACATATGTGTGTGTTTTCTCAGTTGTGCAATCCCATCTCAGAAAAAAGTTCTGTACTATCTAGATTAATGTGATAGTACATTTAAATTGTTAAAACAGAGACACACATACAATATTTAACTTGACATTTAGAATTACAGTATTTCTTAGTAGGAATTCATACCTGTTAAATTCTACTGTAGTTATGAGACTATTACAGGTTAATTAACATAGTACAGTTGTAAACTCTTGTACATTATGTCTGTTAAGTACAAAGGTATGGTTCCACTCACCACTCAGGCTGCTGGCTGAGAAAGAGAGGGAATTTACTTTGACAGAGCATAATGGCCAGTAAGTTAGACTAATGAAATGTGTATTGTTGGCAAGTCATGAACTGTACCAATGAGAATACACTATTTTCCCACCAAAACAAAAAGAATGTTTTATAAACATAATGCCAATAGAAAGAGGCTTTACATACATAGCTAGATCTTTTAGGCTGTATGAGCCAATCTGGAAGCAGGTTATTACTTGTGATTGTATTTATCTGAATGATGCAACAGAATACTGGTCATTGTGCTGATTAGACTTGGTAGTGCTTGGTAGTCAGACAGACACAGTAGTGATATTTCTCCATCTGAGTTTTTGAGATTTATCACTCAGCATGGCACAACAATCTACATTGACTGTATGAATAGTGGGATCAAGTTTGGTGAGAAGGGCAGCAGTGTACAGTACAGGTAGTCATTTTGGCAATGATTTACATCTACCTGGATGCTCAGTGTCTTGGTTTGGGAAGGGTGGCATGAGGTGGGAGCAGCTCATGCCTACCATGTACCATTTGTTGGAGACACACCCAGAACCAGACATACTCCTCATACATCTCGGAGGCAATGATTTGGGGAATAAAAGGGCAATTGATTTAATAGAAGCTGCACAGTCTGACTTGCAGCATCTTATCAGTATGTTGCCAGCTTGTAAAATTCTGTATTCAGACATTACACAGAGCATGGTCTGGAAAGGTGAGGATTACTGTCCTGCATTTGAAAGATCACGCAGGAAAGTGAACATACAAATATCTGGATTCCTTCATGTTATGGGAATGCATACCATTCGTCACCCCCAAATTAGTGATGAGAAATATTGGCTATATCTAAAAGATAGTGTGCATCTCTCTAACAGTGGTAATAACATTTTTGTTGGGGACCTTCGACATGGTATCCTTACAGTTCTGTGATTGTGTACCTGTACAAGTGTGCCTCTCAAGTACATCACATATGCACTGACAAAAATGACTCTTTTTAGAGCCACTATAAATGGTCAAAAAATAGAACAGTTTACATCTTGCACATTATTGTCTGTATGTTAGAATGTGAGTTTGTGGGAAACACAGATTGTGTGGTGTTTTTCAGCAAACAGGTGTTACAATAATTGTTAACAGTTGAGTGGTATGTTCATTTTTACTTGACATTTTATGTCTGTTTTTGGGTGGGTTACGTATCATATTTGGGTGTCACTGTACAAAACGGTGATTTTTTGTGTTTTCTGTTCAGGTGATGTAGGGTGTGTGTACTGTTACTATTTTACTTGTTTTATTTTTTCTAACTGTTGAGAATGGTTGGTTTTAAGGGGGAATGCATTGTCTGAGTATGGCTGAAAATGTAATGTGTTTTTCTGAAGGTGGACTGTCAAGAAAGGGGCAGCTTTGTGGCATGAAAACACATATGCTGTCGATGTAGTATACAGTGTGCTGCTAAGATATTTTCAGTGGTTAACTCATTGATTGTGTTTTGTTGTCAACCACGTGTGTGTTGTTTGACACATTTGTAATACATTTTTTGTTTTTCTTTCAACAGATATATATATATATATCTTGCTATTCCTCTGCATATACTCTACTGTTAAGTAAATATTGTTCTTTTTTGTTTTACCTCAGTGTTCAGTAGGATGTATTTTATGAGGGCCCATTGTCTTGTCCACCATTTCCTTATTGAGCTCTTACAGAATACACTGGCACTACCAGCTCTCTGATTGCCTGATAGCAATAGTGGAAGGGTGGCTAAATGTACAGTAGATGCCCACTCTTAAATAACTATTAATTCAATGTGTACCATTAGCTAACACTATGTTTAGGCACCCTAAATTGGTATACTGATGTGGTGCGATTTTTGCAGTGTCACTTACTGATACCGCTAAGGTATTTACTGTGTAATGTACTATTTTTCTACAACTGCTATGCCACTGACTGAATCAAAGAATTTAGATTTCTTACTTTTGCCTTAGGTTGCTTTATCTTTGTAGTCAATATTTTAGTTTTTTGCGACTGCTGTTACCTTCACCTTTGGTTGTTCATTTGCTAAGTGTCATGTTGTATTACCATCTTGTTAAGTTTCAGGCACTTCATCGGCTCTGGACTAGTGCCTGTACAATACCTGCAAAGAAATAAACTTCAAAAGCAGTAAAATTAATATTTTCATATTTAAATACTGCTTGTATCTGTGTCTGCTGGTGGGGAGGAGTGTAGCTATGACGATATCTGATGTTGCTGACTGGCTGAAACAAAAAATCGGAAAAAAGTGTCAGTGCTGTGTTGATGTATCTGGCAACTTAGGGGGAATGTGAGTGCAAGCAGGATGTGTAGAAGACAACAAAAAAGAGGTGGAGTGATTACTTGTTTTACATATAAATAAATAAAAAATTTAGTTAAAAAAGTCAGTAACATATGTATTTTTAAAACATCTCACACAGTGACCAATTTGAAAGTGCAATAATACTGTACAGGATGATCAGTCGGGCATAATTACACCGCTAGGTGCTGTGGTGTTCTCACATGCTGTGCATCCTGTTGGATATTAATATTTGGTCATATCAAAACTTCTGTTGTGTAGGGAATAGTAGGAAAGAAGAACCCTCAGTGTGCCTGCATGGTGAGCAGCTGTTTGGTCTGCTGTATTACACTATGTAGTTAGGTTATCAATAATAGAGCTTACATCATTTTTAAATGAGATAGTACAGAAGCTGTGCATGCAGCTGTCAATATTTGATTACTATACTGTATTGTTAATGTCAGAGGGGGTGCATTGATGTGTTTTAATAATAGACTCATTGTTACCTTAGAATTTATTAGGTATTACACATATCTCATTGTGAGTGTTAAGAAAGACAAGCAGGTGTAAGATACAGCACTATTAATACTATATCTAATAATGTTTTCTGATATGTCTTTTTTTCATTACAGATAGACAATGCCGAAATCTTGGAGTGACACAGAGGTGCTGGACCTAGTTCAGGCTGTTAGGGAGCATGTGAATGCATGCATCATCATGTGTGCGACTAACCTCAGCCTGACACACACACATGGGGCAAGGTAGGTCTTTGATTTGATTGAGAGTTCATAATTTTTTTACACAGCTATGGATGTGATCAATGACAACAGTGGGTTCTGTATCATATTTTAAAAGTGTATTGATTTTTGGTGGTAGAGTGGACCATACACATCCTAATCATGGTCTTCTATATAGTAGAAATTACATTAACATTTACTTGCTGGTACAGTTGAGTCACTGCAAAGCCTGATTGTGGACATTGTGAAAGAAAAATGCTGGTGTCACACCGGTACCCTCCTCTTTAGCTAGCCACTGAGACCTGCTAGTCTGCTTCCAGCTAGTTGCATTGGGCAGCAGGTCACCACCCACAAAACCATCTGCTCAGCTGCTGAGTGACAGTATATGCTACGGCTGTGTGTCTATTGATTCACAACATGTGGCAAGGGGTGTGTGCACTGTAGTGTATGTCACAGTCCTGATTTTGTATTACATATTCCTGTTATCGGGTACTGGAGTGCTTTGCCGGTGAGGTGCAGGGGGTATTAACCCTTATGACTGAAGACTGGCAGGGTGCCAGGTGGAAGTTGCCAGTGATCAGTGTGCCTGTATGTAAATGTGACTATGATGAGAAGAAAACAGCCCTATTTGTGGCTTGCATGTATTATGGCCCATGTCTATATTCATAACTGAATATAACACTTTGTCTGTTTATTGCAAGTGCAGTTGTACTGGTGCATCACCCTGCTACTCTCTTGCCACTTGAGGTGGTGCGGCATCACTCTGGGATGTATAATCTGGGTGGTCATGATAGCATATTGAATGGTACTGAGCCATGGCGTTGCACTGCTAAATATCACCTAGGACATGGTACGGCAGCTTCCAGTTATGTTGTACCAGGCTTGCTCTCCTCTCTGGCACAGTGTGATATCTGGACCATGGTGTTATTTAAGTATGAGGAGACACACTTACTGTCAGTAGTGTTAACAGATGTAGATATATATATGCAGGATGTTGTGTTAAATAAGAAAAAGGTAAACAAATTACAGTTTCATGTTTCTATTGATATTTTTTACACAAATGTTTATATTTAATATATACCTAGATGGTATTGTGTTGTGTAAAAAAATGGAGTAAAGGGTGTCTCTTGTTCTGTTAAAATGGTTAAACTGGGTCATTGGATGGAGTTGCTGTTTGACCTCGTGCACAATGCTAACTCCTTCTGCCACATGTCTTCATTATAGCAATGCAAGAAAGTGTGTGATGTATTATTTCTTTGATATGTGATATGCATTTGAGTACATATTGTTAGAGTTGTGAATTAGTGGTGAGGTTGTTATCTTTGTAAAGTTATTCATTTTTTTGTTAGACAAAACACTCAACGTACTTTTCTTTTTTATTTTTTCCTCAGGTTAGTCGCGCCTTGGGGAGACAGGAGATAACAAAATCTCCAGATGAGTGTCACAGGAATTGGAAGATCACCCGCCAGACATTTTTTAAAGTAAAGTCAGTGACGGGTGATATGCGAAGGAGTGTTCGGGAGTGGTACAGCATAGCATATGCTATGTGGGAGGATGCAGGGAAACTGGAATTTGGTGATCGTCATCACACCTGTGAACATATCTTTGAAATTGTTGGGATGTTAATATAGAGGCTAATGTTGTGTGTCTTTCATTTGTAAGTTTGTGACTAACAAGGTTGCTTTATTTTGTATTTAAATGAAGTATTCTCATTTATTTAGAAATGTTAAGCATGTTATATGTTGTATGATACTTCTGAAAGTAGTGATATGTAAAGAAAGAGTATTTTGCAATAACAGCTTACTAATTATAAACTGAGGACTGTATTTGTGGTGAAACTGTTTTTTGACTAAGAGGCAAGAGGAAACATTTGTTTAGTTCCTTGAAAGCAGATAATGAGACTTCTCTGGGAGTATTCTAATGTATGTAATCTTGAAGATATCACGTGTAGTGACATTTTTATGGTCTCAATATATTATTTTGAAACAGACAGATGTAATTTGTGTTTATAAAATGGGCAAAGGTTTCAAGCAATCTGATTGGTTGTTAGCTGTGTATTAGATGTGTCTAATGCACAGCTAAAACTAGAACCCCCATTTAGAATAACCAGGCCCATTTTATAAGTGCAATAAGCCACTTTGGGGATGTGCATTAGACATTTCTAATGCACGGCTAGGGGACTGGATGCACTCAGCCTGTGTCTTGTGCCTCACTACGTCCCCCTAGCTGTGCATTAGAACTGTCTAATGCACACCCCATCATGTCTTATTGCTTACTTAGGGTATGTATTAGATGAGTACAATGGAAAACAGTGTGAACCATGCTATATGTTTTCACAGTGTTCATTCTCACCTTCCAAGCTGAAGGAGTTGTTACTTATAATTATACAATGGGAAAGAAATTTCCTGTATTCTGATTTGTCAGTGGGTGCCTGAGACAGTGATGATATTACACAATAGCATCTCTGTATGGATGACCTCCTTTGCCATTTGATCTTCTCTTAAGAAACAAAGATATACTGCCTCACTAAAAATCTAGTAAAACCTTTTCAATTTTTTTTTGCATTTTGTATAACAGCGAGCCATTGTATAATTGCAATGAGGTACTACAAGATGTGTGTTATTGTGTAATAACGTTACTCCTGGGGTGGTGGAAGCACTTGGCTTTGCGCCGTGCTTCAACGCACCCCCAGGAGTGACATTATTACACAATAACACACACCTTTTTGTGTGTTATTGCTTAAATATCAAAGTTTTATCCATTCTATAGAAATCAGAGATGGGTTATTGTGTGTTAAATGGTAGTGGAGATGTATGTGAGCATGTCAAACCTCTGGATGCTTACCCTTAGTGTTAGTATGCAAAGAACGCTATGAGAGGTCAAGACAGGACACTGAAAATAGGTTTGCAATTCTAGAACATCAGTACAGTTCTTTGTATTGATGATGATTGTATGGTAGCTGTCTTGAACTGCAGTTTGAAACTAGTATTGTAGGCATAGATGGTAGGTTTGGGTTCTGTATGTGATGCTGAGTGGGGAAATTAGTTGATAGTGAGGATAACAAAGAGAACTGCCATAAAGCAACTGTGCAAATCAAACTAATAAAACAATATAGTGATATATATGTTAATGCTTAAATCGCTAAAGATCATATTCATTTTTTTTTTGTCACTCAGCCACAACACCTACGGAACCTACATCCTCCCATCCTGTGTAGCTGCAACCACTCCTGGAAGGTGCGGCTCAAGGGGCTCCAGTCAAGCAGCTACTCATGCTCAACTCTGCTGGTGAGTTTGAATAATGTACTGATGACTGGTTTTTAAGTCAATAGGTAGTATGTCTGTCATATGGCATGATAATACTTTGTGTAGGTAATTGTTGAGGTAATTTATTCACATATCTAGTTTGTATTATGTCATTACTAACATTATCGTTAGATTGGAAATCCCTAGTGAGAACAATTTTTAGACTATATCATGTAGTGGAAGATGTATTGCATAAGAAACTGTTGTAAGGAGAACTATTTATTTATGTGTTTAGCATTATGATTAGTATAAAGCTGTTAAGGTGTTTTTTTAAGGAACAAACTGTCACAATTTGAAAATTGAAGAGGACAAGATTGTATATAGCTGCTAATAATTCTAGTTACTTTACTAATTAATAGATCAGATGTCTGCACTGTGATGAAGTCAACACGACATGCTATCATAGTTGATAAGATTAAGGATATTGCACAAGTGGTAGAGCTGATATGTATATTTATATATATTAATATTGATATTGATGAATGAGTAATTTTTTTCTTTTACTCTGTTTTTACAGAGGATGAACCATCTGCAGAGGGTGCTGCTGGAGGAGAAGACTCCACAGAGGGTATAGAGATCGTAGAGATTGAATCCTCTGTGGAGGTAATGCCACAATCTCCAGCAGCAGGTCATCCTTCAACAGCTGCAGGTCCAGCTGGGCCTCCAGCTGAGGAACATAAGTACTTCTTATTATCTTTGTGACTTTGTGACTTTCTTTTTGAAGAGTAGTACAGGGTGGTGAGTTTACTGATTTACACTGATAGTAGTAGCACAGTTTGTGTACAACCCCAGGTGATATTTTCTTCCTGAACAGTCACTGGGTCTTCCTATCATTAGTTATTAGAATATTCTTAGTGATGCTACATTGTCGTATTGCCTTTTGATCATATCCCCAGAACACTTGTTGATCATCAGTGGTTGTGCTGCAGCCTGTTTTGTCCGGGTTAATCGTTTTTGCTCCAGAAGTCTTGTCTCTGCAACTTGGAGCTTCAACTGTGTGCATCCTTTGTTCCATTCCTTCTTCCTCTTGGTATTACAGGATTATTATACAATGGTAAGAAAGAATCCTGGGCTCTGATTGGTCAGTTGTCCATAACAGCAGGGATGTTATCCTGACATAATATTCCTACTGTTAACAGGTCTACTGTCATCATTGTGGAGATTATAGCTGCCCTCTTTTTGTGCATCTCCTCTTAAGAAAGAAAAATTTTTTTCCACACTAATAAAAACATTCTCTAAATTTGTTTTTATTCTGTATATAACAACAAGCCATTGTATAACACGAATTATGCCCCCCCAAGGTGGGTGCTATGCTATGATAACATTCCTTCTTGGGTGTTGGATGCCCTCACCCGGTGGTCTCGGTCTCAACCACCCAGGTGGGTTGTTATCCTAACATAACACCCACCCTGTCAGGCATCATCCCTTTACTATTTACTGTTCAAGTCTGGTGATCAGGCAGGCACTAGCAGAGCCATCTTTCATACACTCATAAGATATGATTACCAGATTGCCTCCAACAAGTTATTTTTCTCCCAGTTCAGTGATCGGTTAAGTAAGGAGCAGCCACACACACACACTATAGAGGATGGACTTATGACAGAGTTAGACAGCAGTATTACATAAGGCAATGGTATGAGGAATGAGTGTGTAATGTTAAATCAGCATACCAAATGTTATGTGCCAGATATGAACATCTTTTTCTGTGGAGAGTGTATATGAAGAAGACAGAAGGGAAATTTTATCTAGGTTGTATATGTATTGCATTGGTAGCTATTCTTAGATGGAGAATGGTACATGCCATGCTCAATGTCCTCTTATGAAGTATACAATAAGGAGTACAGTAATATGTTAAAATGTTACATCATCTTACTTGACTGCCTGCTGGTATCCTGCGTGGGTTTAATACATTTCATATCTGCTTACATATATTTCTCTTCAAGAAGTTGAATCACATAGACAATAGTGGATGGGAAAGTATGCAGAAACAGGGAGTATTACATGATTTTTTTTTATCTTCATTGGTCTTAAATTTACTGTTGAGCTACAGTTATTGTGCCTTTATCTGTGATATATGTTGTGAAATACTGTCACAGTGTGATTTATTGAACTGTGTTGTAAGAGGTTGATAAATCTGATGAGGTGTTACCAGATCACACAGCACTGTGCCAATAGTGTTTTAGAAATATGATATCTGTGTACTGGTTGACATATTCAGTTACAGTGTCTCAGTTACACCATACTATCAGAGACCTACACTGGGGGTGATAGTGTAGCATTGTGTGACTAAAATAGACTATATCTGTATACATGTGGCATGGGGGGTTGCTGGTGTTTTTAGTAGTCAAGTTTCAAATCTGGCATCTGCTTGAATAAGTTTTTGAATACAGTGAACATGAATTTGTATAACTTGCTGTGTACTGCTGTGTGTCATTGTACATTTCATAGTGACAATACTATCACTGTGCACATGTGGTTCTACATGACATCATTGTACAGTAGGGTGGTAGAAATGCAAGTATGTAGAGGTGCTGATGTTTCTTTATTGTAGAACTGTTGCACATACTGCATATAGTTATTAATAAAGTGGTTTTAGGCACAGTGTCAATAGGCACCTATTCTGGAGTTGACAGAATGTAATTCTGGTAGAATATGTCTCTCATTCTTGTATCTGTAATGCTAAGGGTAGTGTGTGTATCACAAGGATTGATAACAGTATTCTTAAGTCAACACATATTTTTTTTAAGTACCATAGATTGGAATACATCTGAGCTATTAACTATATTGCAAAGACTCAGTTTTGTGTAGCCTATTTTCAGAAAACTGCAGTAGAGCGTCGCCTATTAACATCTATTTTGTTTCTTTTTCTTTTGTCTACACAAGGCAACTTGCTGTTCTTAATAACATCAGTAGTACCCTCAGCTAGCTTCTTGAGACTGTGCGGAGTGGTAACAGGGCTGCTGCCAAACACGCCTGTGACACTGCAGCAAAACTAAATTATTTGGTTTGTCAGACATTAGAGATCATTCAGCAAGGAGTGGAAATCATTGACTTGCTGCAGCGTCATGGGCGTGTAGGGCATGCAGCCCTAGTTGCCACTCATGGGCTCAAGCAGAGCAACAGGGGCCTCACCAAAGTGATCCAGTCACTCAGGGATTTGGAGGAGGCCTCTGTTGCTTTGCTGGAGTCCAGTCTCATGATGCGGCTGGCTGAGAATCAGCTGGAGGCCACAGAAGCAATCCACCAGTTTCTGCACCAGGACCTGCAGCATCTAGAGGATGACCAGCCCTCTGAAGAACCTCAGCAAGAGCTCTTTGAAGGTGCCCCTCCAATATCACCATCTACAACTGCTGCACAAGAGGGGCACCCAGCTGCACCTACTCCCGAGCAGCCTTCCACTTCCTCAGCACTGTCATCTCCCCAAGTCCCTACAGCCTGAATGGCCAGCACCTCTCTGTCACTCCTGGCCAGTTCTTCTAAATACTTTTGTTTTAAGAAATCATTATTTATTTATAGTTATTTATCCCCGACCAGTGTTTATTTATTTAGTGTGAAGGAATACTTTTATTTTAATTTGCTCAACTTTTATTTAATGTTTTATTTATGTATTCTCCTTTTTTCCAGCTTCTGAGTTATATATGTATTTATTTTTCTAAATGTGTTTTTGAAAATGTTTTGTAAATAAATCTTTTATATTTTGTTATACAAATTATATATAAAGAATTATAATTTTGCCAGAATTTGTTTGTCTCATTATTCTAGATATCTATGTAATACAGTTATTGCCTAGGGAGGTTTGAGGTAATAGCATAAGTGACAGTTTAGTGAACATGACTGTCAGAGCAAGTTAATAGTTGATATAAAAGTTACATAGTGTTAATGATGGTGGTTTCCTTTGGGTTATGATTTTAGGATTGCAGTAGGAGTCAGATACAGTACTACCTATTCTGAAATTTCTGTGATTTCTTGAGAGATTTCTTCTGCTGTCTGCATTTCAATAGTACAGGCAGCAGAGAGAAATGGTGCAGATATTTTGTGAGATATTTAGAAATAGGTGCCAATGTCTGTCACTAGAATTGCACAGTGGAATGGAGCTATACAGAGATGGCCTCTGAAGGTGGGTACGGTATAGTTAATTAAAAAGTATTATGTTAAGGTTACATTGTCTTTTTTAAGGTGTGGTGAGAGAAATAACATTTTTTTATTTCTCAAAAAGTCAGGAAATTTATTGCAAAGAACTGCGTTAATGCAAGAGTTAGGATTTTTTGTAGCGACAAAAGCGAGGAAATTCAGCGTTAGGGTTTTTAACCTTAACTCCAGCTTTCTCCCCCCAACACCACACCACACCCCACCCCCATCCCCACTGGCACACACACACACACACACACACACAGGCAGAAACATACACACACACACACACAGCACACAACTATGGGTGCAGTACAAGGAAATACATCCAATCACAGACAGACCCGATCTCCGCAAACACATAGACAGAGTGCAACCTGTTCAGAGGAGGGTAAACAAAATGGTGCACGGTGTGCAGCAGAAAAGATATGAGGAGAGACTAAATGAGCTTAACATTTATACCCTTGAGTAAAGGAGTAGAGGGGGTACATGGTGCAGACTTTCAACAATGTGATGGAAATTAACAAAGTAGAAGAGGATAACATATTTCAGAAAAAGAGATGTAGAACAATAAAGGGCAACAATTTGAAGATAGAGGGGCAATGCCTCAGAGGTTATGTTAAAGAGATGCCAACAGATGACATAGACATGTGTTTCATCCTACCAGGACTCATCAGTATGCCTCGTCTGTTTGACACCCCAGTGGAATGAACCAGTGTCTATGTCATCTGTTGGCACCCTTTCCAGACTGTGTGAGAGGCCTGTCGGCACTATGCATTTCTGCTTAAAGTTGAACCAGCCTAGTATTCTGTGGTGATTTGCATATGCAGCCCATGATGCTTTGCATTGTGGGGGCATGTGTAATTTTGTATTTCTTTGAAACTTGGCTTTCCAGCCAAATGCCCTTTGGGGTAACCATTGTCTCAGTGCTTGTGCAGAGAGGTTTTTTGTCTTTTAAATTGTTTTTTGTTTTAATTAGGTTCACCACTATGTAACCCAGATAGACCATCTTAGGGTAGCTGGTTTATTTCACTGGGGTGTCAAACAGATGAGGCATACTGATGAGCCCTGGTAGGACGAAACATGTGTCTATGTCATCTGTTGGCACCCTTTGCAAACTGTGTGAGAAACCTGTCAGCACCATGCATTTCTGCTTAAAGTTGAACCAGCATAGTATTCTGTGGTGATTTGCATATGCAGCCCATGATGCTTTGCATTGTGGGGGCATGTGTGATTTTGTATATATCTGTATCTATATATATATATATACCTGCCCGGTAGGGCAGGTATAGTTAGGGTTGCATGGCCACTTCTATGTTAAACTCAAAATTTTGCACTTTAATAAATTTGCAACCGTTCGTCCGATTCACATGAAATTTGGCATGTTCTGTGTTGTACAATAGGTCTCTAGATCTTTAAATTTTCATTCAGGTTGGATTTGTGGTTGCAGAACTGTGGAGCACCAAAAAGTATGAAAAATCCTCAACGTTTGTGAATTCTTTGCTTGTCTCCACAGCCAGAACGGTTTATCCTTCTGGTCTGAAATTTTCAGGGTATACGGAGACTGGGTCAGGAAAGTGCATTTTAAAGGTTTGTTGAAAAAATATTAATCCATTCAAAAGCTATTACTAGTTTAAAGTTTCCCATTGTATCTTATGGAGAAAAAATATATGTTCCGCATGAAAGCATGTTGTACTGTCACAAAAGTACCTTTTTCTGTCGCAAATGCCCTCAGTACTGTCATGCAGTGGCCATCTTGTTTTCAGTTAGTGGTGGAGAAAAAAACTTTTCCATTCAAAATAGCATCCTCCTTGGTAAACACCAACTGTTGTGTTTACTTAAACAGATCCCTAGGAACATGATCCTGGCATCAGATTGTGAAATTAATGCCCAGAAATTTGTTTTCTATGTTTTTTCCTATCTGTACTGTTGCAATTTGTGACAGTACAGCACAACACTTTTGTGATTTTGACAGCACTGTGGCCACATAGTGTCACAAATTGCAACAGCCTTTTGTGACCACTTTCACAATTTGTGACAGTACTGCCCCCAAAACATGTTTCTTTAGCACTTCACTGCAACTAAACGGTTTGAGCTTTTGGGCTGAAATGTACAGTGTAGAAAGGGCTTGGCCCACAGATGTGCCTTTTGCTGGGTTTATGGAAAAATGTACATTGGTTTCAGAGTTACAGTGCTCCGAAAGTTGCACATTTTCCCATAGGTAAACAGTGTTGTGGCTGCGGCACTTTTCGGTGCCTATATCTCAAAAACAGCTTGAGATACATGTTTTTTTTCCTAAACACAGCTTAGGAGTTGGCTATGTCATAAATACAAGTGTGAAAAATGTTTTACAGCACTTGCTATGGTTACTGAGTCATCGACAAATAAGCATTACAAGGGTTACTAGGAATGCCTCTAGGCCTCTGCTATGTGTCTCTTCTTATGAGTAGGTGGGAGCGTGAGCCCAGAGGGTCCACACTCCCACCTATGCATACTATTTATGCTAAACTGGGAGCACTGGGCCCTCCTACACTATGCCTCTATACTCATGGATGGGTTGGAGCGCAGGGCCCAGAGGGCCCCTGCTACCATCTATAGATATGATTATGAGAAACTAAAAGCACAGGGCCCTCCGGCACTATGTCTCTATACTTATTGGTAGGTGGGAGCACAGGGACCGGAGGGCCTGTGCTCCCACCTATGGATACCATACGAGTAACATTTCATTTTCTCAAAAAGAAGAGAAATTCATTGCAAAAAACTCTGTTAATGCATCAGTTAGGGTTGATTCCACACCAACAAAAGTCTGGAAATTAGATGTCAAGGTTACCAACCCTACCCCCTACACCATCTACCCTCCACAGACCAACAGGCCCCAAGGTGTGCCTTGGAGTCAGCAGGCCTACCGCTCACCCCATTCTCCTATACTGTACCATCTCAGCTTGTTTACACATGGAATGGGGTGAGAGTTAGGCCTGACAACCCCAAGGCACACCTCAGCACCTGTTGGTTTGTGGAGGGTGTGTGTGTGTGTGTGTGTTTGTGGGGTAGAGTTGGAACCCTAATACCGAATTTCCAGACTTTTGTTGGCATGGAATCAACCCATAACTGATGCATTAACGGAATTTTTTTTCAGTGAATATATATATATATAATATACATATATACTATATTATGGTAGCACGGTAGTGCTACCATAGTTAGGGTTGAGGAGCCGTTTACATGTTAAACCTAAAATTTTGCACCTTAATAACTTTGCAACCGTTCAATGGATTTGCCTGAAATTTGGAATACATGATCAAGAACTATAGAGCTTGGGATCTGCCAACTTTCATACTGTTTGAATCTCTGGCTGTGGAGTTATTAAGTGTGATCTGCGTACGCATTTACGCTTTTTTGGAATTCTGTGGTCGTCTCTACAGGTCGCACGGTTTGCCCGATCGGTCCAAAATCTTCTGGGAATGTGTGGCCAGGTACCTGATGTGCCTTTTGAAGATTTTGTGAAAAAATATTAAACGGTTCAAAAGTTATTCAAAAAACAAGTTCCCATTTTAAGTCAATGGGAAAAGTTAACAAAAGTTCGACAGTGTTGCAAATGCAGTTTTTACTTTCGCAATGGCCCTTTTCTGTCTCTCAAATCCGCCATTTTGTTTTCAGTTGGTCATCAGAAAATGCTTGGCATTTAAATTTGGGACCCTCTAGCAACCTAATTCTTTTGTATTCACCTAGTCGGACCCTGAGGATGCTAGGGCATGTCTTTATTTTGGGTAAAACACCCCGAAATATGTTTTTCAAATTTCTGGAAAAAGTACTTTCACAAAAGTACTTTCGCACTTGCGATACTGTCGAATGAATTTGCGAAAGCTTTCACAAAGTTCGACAGTACTTTTCCAGGCTGTGGGAAAATGACAGCAATTATTTGGCACCCTGCTGCAAAAGAACGGTTTGGTCTTTTGGGCTGAAATTTGAAGGGAATGCAGACAACATGTCACAGATGTGCCTTTCAGTATTTTGGTGAAAAAATATTACAGGGCAGCAAAGTTACGGCACTCCAAAGTTGATGCTTTTTCCCATAGAATAACATTACGGTGTCCGCCGCATTACATAAATCCTTTGGCGCCCTGCTGCAAAATAACGCTTTAGTCATTTGGGCTGAAATTTGGAGGAAAGAAAGCCAACATCCCACAGATGTGCCTTTCAGTGGTTTGGTGAAAAAATATTACAGGAAGCCAAAGTTATGGCACTCCGAACTTCTCTTTTTTTACCATAGGATAACATTATGGCATTCGCCGTGCCTTTCAGGGCCCGTATCTCGGAAACGGTGCGAGATACGGACTTTTCATCAGAAAACTAGCCAGGAAAGTCATAAATCATATGACTTTTAAATTTTTTTTCTACGTCGTACGGTTCCTGAGATATAAGCAATTTAGTATTCCAACTCCTCATTTTCTGCTCTGAGACCCATTATTATGCATACATTCTTTGTACTCACTGTCTTTCTCTATGCAGCTTTTGGGGAAAATCAGCCTGTGCGCTTACATTACTGCTACTGTTACCTCTTCCGCTTGCAGTTCCATACCCATTTCACTTACTGTTCCCATCTGTGCCACCATGTGCGTTACCCTTTGCGTTTTCATTTACGCTTGTGTTTGCATTATTTTTACCATTTGTGTCTACAGTACTGTTTCTCTTTCTGTTTCACTTTGCGTCACCATGTGCATTACCATTTGCGTTTGCGGGCACCATGTTACTATGTGACAAGACATCACGTGGCGGGAGCACAGGGCCTTTCTCCTGCTGCCGCATTACGTTCACTATTTCTCGTTATCATTCTCAAAAAGAAGGGAAGTTAGAAGCAAAAAACTCCATTTAATGCATTAGTTAGGGTTGTTCCACAGTGAGGAATTAGTAAATAGGTTGAGCCCCTGGGCCTCCCGCCCACACCCCAACCAGCATCAGTGCACATAGTTGGTCGGTCCCAACTCTCACCCCATTCTCCTATACCTCTGCTTCTTTACACATGTGATGGGGTTAGAGTTATGGCCGGCAACCCCAATGTGCACCCCGATGCTGGTTGGGGGTGTGGGCGGCAGGGTCCAAGGGGGGCTTTCAACCCTAACACTGAATTTCCTCGATTTTGTCACTGTGGAACAACCCTACATAGAAACATAGAAACATAGACTTTGATGGCAGATAAGGACCGCTTGGCCCATCTAGTCTGCCCAGTTCCCTACCTACAGGATAGGCCACAGATCCTAGTTAACCAACAGCCTATTTCTTCCTACCCCCACAAGAATTGCCTTATATCTGTCCCATGCATTCTTGAATTCTCCCGCAGTTTTAGACCCCACAACCTCCTCAGGAAGGCTGTTCCATGTATCCACTACCCTCTCTGTGAAATAATACTTCCATTGCCCCAAACCACCCCCACTATCTTTAAATTGTGTCCCTTGTTCTTGCAACGCCTTTTTCTGAAAGATGCTACCCTCTTGGACTTTGTTGATTCCACTGAGGTACTTAAAAGTTTCTATCATGTCCCCCTCTCCCTTCTTTCCTCAAGGGTATACATATTAAGCTCCTTTAGTCTCTCCTCATACGGCTTCTCTTGCAGACCCTGCACCATTTTAGTTGCCCTCCTCTGGACTGCCTCTATCCTGTCTATGTCCTTGCAGAGATGTGGTCTCCAGAACTGGATGCAGTACTCCAGATGGGGTCTCACCAACTGTCTGTATAGAGGGATAACAACTTCCTGTTTTCTGCTGCTGATGATGCCTCTCCCTTTGCATCCCAGTATACCCCCAGCCCTCCCTACTGCCTTCTCACATTGCTTGCTAACCTTAAGGTCATCTGATATGATTATCCCCAGGTCTCATTCCTTTTTTGTTGTTATTACCCCCCATTGTGTATTCTTCCCCTGGGTTCTTGTTTCCCAGGTGCATTATTTTGCACTTCTTTGCATTGAATCCTAGCTGCCATCAGGGCCCCGAGTTTTCCGCGATTCCGCGGATGCAGCAAACCACGGAAATATCCACGGAATTTGCCATCACCCACGGAATTCAGCTGCCCGCAGAACAAACGTCCGCTTCATTTGCCGACGGGGGTGCCCAACTTCGCCGGCTTCACTGTCCCCCTCCAAATGTTTATAGCGCGGCGCTGGGAGCCCACCCCAGCGTGGCAAATGTCCATCATTTTTTTTTTGCCAACAGAGGTGCCTAGTCCCCTCGGCTGAACGCCTAAATATTGTGCCACGCTGGGAGCCCACCCCAGCGGGCAAGCGCGCCAATTGTTTTTTGCCGACGGGGTGCCAACCTCGTCCGGCTGAACGCCCCCAATAAAGTCATTGTGCCACACTGGGAGCCCACCCCAGTGTGGAAAGCGTCCCGTGATGTCTTTTTTTACCTGTAAACAAAACTGTCCCACGGCGTGTCTCCTGAGCCCTCCCACATCCCACACCCACCCACTGCGCACCCAGCCTCCCCACACCCCCACCCCATACTTACCTCAGGACTCCAGCGTGACAATCTTCGTGGACCGGGAACACGCCTGCACTCTTCAAAGGCGCATCGCGAACTGAGGAAATGCCGGTAAGCTGTATAATGGGCTAGATAGGAGGGTTCAACTTTATTGCATATCTCAGGCATTTTGGGATTTTGCACAATTTTCAACATGGTTTTGGACTTCTCATGAATGATGTCACTGTCATGGCGTTATTCAGGCTCGAAGGGTGATTTCGCGCGGTGACTACGAAATCACCCTTCGGGACATACCACCATGACAGTGACATCATTCATGAGAAGGGGCCCAAACCCTGCGTTGAAAATTTGGTGCTAAAATCAAAAAATGACTGCTTAACGAGCGCAGTTGCGCAGTTCCTACGCAGGCCGTAAGTTCGCGAAATTTCAATATTTTCACTCCAGAGTTTCAACATTGCCATTTCACCACACTGTCTTATGAGTAGTACAGCTATCATTTTTCACATCTCACCCAAAATGTGTTTCCACCCTTGTAGTGCAGAATGGCGCAGTCGGTGTGTGAAATCAATGTTCCGGACAGATTAATAAAATCACAGTGATACTGTTCATGAGCAGAGGTCTTAAACTGGCTATGTTGAAAATTTGGTGACAAACACCCATAAAATGACTGTGTTATGAGCGTGCATTGTGTCAGATATGGCAAAAAAACCAAAAAAAGGAAAAAAATTAAGGGTAAAAATGTGCCTCAGAATTGCCGCAGAAATTGGTGTTGAGTGCCGCAGAAGTTCTGTGGCAAATGAGAACCCTGCCACAGAACTTTGCTCCGATGTGCCGCAGAAAAATCGGGGCCCTGGCTGCCATACTTCTGTCCATTCCTCCAACCTTGCCAAGTCCCTTCTCATCCTTTCCATGCCTCTTTGTGTATCAACCCTGTTGCAGATCTTTGTGTCATCTGCAAAGAGGCATACTTTTCCTTCCAGTCCCTCTGCAATGTCACTTATGAAAACATTAAAAAGGACTGGACCCAATACTGAACCCTGCAGTACTCCACTAGTAACCTCTCTTTCTAATGCATTAAATGGAGTTTTTTGCCTCTAATATATATATATATATATATATATATATATATATATATATAGTATATATGTAAGAATGCAAAGTGGCAAATATCAGTGATATTTTTGCTACGTATGGCCCTACAGTGAGAATATCATAAAGGACAATGTATGGGCAGCCATACAAAACAAGTCTGTGTCTGCATTGAGAGTATTTTATGGCAGCCAGGAACCTCAAGAGTGAAGCTCAAGAGGTTCTCCAGATGCCATAGAAAGCTCGAGATATAGACAGAGGCTTGTCTGTGTATGGATTCCAATGCATTGTCTTTTATAGTGTATGGGTATCCATACCCATGTAAGATGCTTAGCTCCAGACAGTGAACTGGGGGTTAGGGGAGAGGCACTTTAGGATTGATGTCAAGCTCAACTTACTGATTAAATATCCTCCAGCCCGTTCTGTAAATTTAGACTTAGACAAAAAAAGCTTCCAGCTCGATATGATGGAGGAAAGCAGTTGTGTGGTAGCATTCTAAGTTGTTGTGCTACAGTACTGACATCACTACTGCAGCTCAACAATATAATGATGTCACTACAGCAGCACAACAAGCATATTCCAGGACTGGAACTCCATGCATAACTGGATTCCACCATTCACTATATAGAGAATACTGGATGGGCAACTGCCACAGAGGGATTCTGATCTCAAGAGTGAAGTTCTAGTGGTCCCCCCTCACCGATCACCAGCCCGATATAAAATGCACATATTCCCTGGTGGTCAAGTGGTCCTTTCCCCTCACCGATCACTGGCCTGATATAAAATGCAGCTATTCCCTGGTGATCAAGCGGTTCCCACTCAACAACCACTGGCCCAATATGACACCAAGTAATATTGATTTAGATGTGGGGAGAGGGATCGAGTGGGGGGATGGACCACTGGACACCAGGGAGTAGTGTTAATTTTTACTGGGGCCAGGAATCGGTGAAGTAGGGAACCACTGGACACTAGGGGATATTGATTTAGATGTGGGGAGAGGGATAGGGTGGAGGGAGGAACCACTGGACACCAGGGAGTGTTGTTCATTTTTACTGGGACCAGCGATCGGCGATGGAGGGATGCTGCAGTATCTCTGCCAACCAGTAGGGTTGCATGGAATTAAAGCAAGAGCTCACTTGGTGGTATTTTCTCCACATAAGGGAACCCCACAAAAGGTCCTTGCATGGTGAAAATACTTCGTGAATGGGACTGCACCAATAGTGGAAATTAATTTCAATCTTTGACGAGAGTCTGTATTATGAAGAATATTTGATCTTATTTCTATTTTAGTGATTTTTCCTTAGAATCCCCCTGGTAATTCACCTTTTCTCCAGAATAACACTTTTAACAATTGTCTAGCAAGCCTTTCAAGTTATACAAGCCTTCTGAATTGTTCTGAACTGCAATAGAAACTGACAGCTGAAATCTAAGTTAAGACAAAGTGGAAAATAAGGGTAAATTTTCTAATCTTATTTGAAGATTATGGTGACAATTTTTTTAAGCCTTATTTATTCATGTTATTGAGCACAGCTAAGTATTTATAATTAATAATCTCTTGTTTTCAAATACTGGGAGTAATATTTGCCCAGAAGATATTCTCATTGATAATTGATTGATAGATAAGATTTTTTAGTGAATCTATCTACTCCTGGTCAGCCTGGTGTCAAAAACTGGGTAATTTAATACTAGAATCTCAATGTGTCTGCCATCGCTAGCACCTAGCAAAGGCATCTCCTACCATCTGCCCTTCTGCCAAAAAGGTCTCTCTCTCAGACACCCTGCGCTTGGGGCTCAACCCCCCATCTCTCCAGCACTTCTATGTGCTAACCCCCTCATGTTGCTGACAACTAACAGGCTCCCTGTTGGGCACAGTTATTTAGTATGTTCCTGTATGTATCTGACTGTGTTTACTTATTCCAGTTTTAGTTTTTGTTATATTTTTTTGCATTCCTTTGTTTAAAGACCAAATGTACCTAAATGTTCTCATTCTAATTCTATTGCCTTGTTTGTCTCAATCCTCTGTATAATCACCTACTTGTTCTAAATGTACTAATGTGGAAGCCTATGTAAAGAGCTCTGAGCTCAAATGGTTAATCCAAGATCAGAAATAAATAAATAAATAAATAAATTTGAGTGTCTCTGTTGTGACTTGTTGTATAGCTGCCCATTTAGAAATTTGATATTAAATTAATAAGAAAATATAATTTTTTTAATATTATGAGAATGCATAACTCAAGAAAGAGTGAGAACGTGTGTTTGCCTAATTAAGAAAGTTGTAATAGCAAAAAGAAAACCAGACAATTGCAATATAAGGGTGAAGAAGGGAATGAATCAAAGAAAGGGAACAAGACCAGGCAAAAAATGGAGAAATACCAACTGAAAATAATTGACTTTATTGGTAACAATGCTTCTATGCCCATATTGCATAAGTTAGATTCAGCTTTTGAAAGTCCAGAGTTGACTGTGGACCAGAATAATTTACAAAATCAACTCCAGTTGGTGCAGGTATCAAGTAATATAAATAAGGATGGATCAATAATTCATGAGGAAAATATTAATTTGGTGAAAGACAATTTTATGGAAATGAAACAAATACAGGATGCTTTTCATTTGGCACAGGTAGTGAATGAATTAGGAACTATGATTAATGGATAAAATCTTTATTAAAACAGGGGGATAATAATTTATCTCAGACCCCTATTATCTGCTCTGCAGGGAATTCCCCTAAGGAAATATATGGAGTTCATGATATCTCCTCTTCTTCTGTAGGAAGGGAAATATTTTCACCAGAAATTTCATGGCAACCATTCTCACAAAACAATAATTTAGAATGATAGTCAAGATGCTAAGAAGTTTTCTGGAATTGCTACACTTTTCTCCAAGGACCTACTGGAACATATTAAAGATCCTTATAATGCAAATGTTACAATACTGCAGACAATATGGGTCCTTAGAGATGAAATCTAAGGAATGAGAGCAGACATCATGAAAAATCAATTTATGATAAAACACTTAATAGAGGACAATTGTAATTTATATTATGATGAAGATGAAAATGTGTCATACATATTTAATAAATATAAAGATCAAAAGGAGAATACAAAATCTAACAAAGCTACACAAGTTATTCTCCCATCCCCTTTCATAAGGATGAGGTAGTTGATTTAACAAATACTCAACCATTTATAATAAGTAAATCTGACAAGAATAGGAATAAGCACAATAAAACAACAACTCAAGTATAGAATATTAACAAGAAAAAGATAAAAAAAAATAAGTGTGTTAAAAGTAAACAGGCTACTAAACAATTGCAATTTTTGCACTCGGTACACATTTCTAAGGAGAAAGGAGGCAAGCTCAATCAAAGTAAAGAGAACCAAGATACAGGCAGTACTCTGAGTGATGGTAGTCAAAAAGTTTTGTCAGAAAATATGCAACATGAGATTGGAGGAAATAATGTAACTTCAGCACTGCTGTCACTGCCATAGAGGGATTTTGCTTTGAATCAGATAACACTGATTGGAATCAAAGGCCTTCCTGTACTTCCAAATTAAAACTCTGAAATGTTAAAAAAAAATAGTGAGTAGCTTTTTTAATTTGAATGAACAAGAAAATGGTGTTCTGAGAGTAATCAGAAAAGAGAGGTAACAACAAGAAAGAGACATGGATATTTGTCAAAAAATTAACTATTTGTTGTGTATATCTTCCACCTAATGGTAGAAAATCAGGCTTACAAGAACTTGTAAATGCTTTGAATACTGGGGTTTCTACAGAGTTAATACTATTGGGGGATTTTAATTTAAATTGGATGGGTTCAGATATAACAAAGTTAAATACGGTCTTGTCTCAGTCTGGTTTACAAAAAATTATTACTTTGCCCACTCGACACAATAATAGATCAGGAAATCACACATTGCTGGACTGGATATTAACAAATAGACCTATTAATATGATAAAATGTGGTTTGACCTCTGATTCGTTAAGTGATCATCATCCAGTTTTCTGTATTTGGAAACATGGGGGACTGAAGAAGTCTAAGCCAATTATAAGGATTTCGAGATCTTTTTCTAAATTTGATGTACATTCTTTTTGTACAGAGTTGGGTAAAATAGATAGGTCTTTTTATATTCTATCCCATGTGGATTCTGCATTGCATTTTTCATTACTGAATTTACATGTTTTGGACCAGTTAGCTCCCTTTGTTAAAAGAAGGGTCCGAGGAAAACTTATGGGTGGTTAACATCTCCTTTGATTAAACTCATGAGACAACGAGACAAGGCCTGGAAAATGTATAAAATGAACCATTCTGCTTCTGGTTATCATGCGTATAGGACTTTAAGGAACCAATGTAAGGCTAAGATAAGGAAGGCTAAAACAGACTATATTCATCATAAACAATGTGAAGGGTTATCTAACGCTACTACTTTTTGGAAAACAATTAACAATTTTATAAGACCTAATGTTTGTCAACCAGGATCAATGAGGTTGAACGGTGACTTGTTGTCTTGTCCATTGAAGATAGCTAACGAGTTTAATTTGAAATTTACTGCATTGCCTGCTTCCTTTAGTGACCAGTCCAAGGTGAACTACTTGGGATTGACTGAAGATTTTACAGTTAATCCTAAACTGTACTTAAGGACTACTACTCCGAAGGAGGTAGAGAAGTTGTTGTGTTGTATTAAGAGGGACAGCTCAGCTGGTTCTGATGGCTTATGTCCTAGTTTATTGGCGGATACTGCCTCAGTTATAGCACTTCCAGTTAGTATTATTTTCAACTTGTCTTTTGTTACAGGTACTATACCTAATATATGGAAACATACTTTGGTCACTCCTATATTTAAATCTGGTTCACAACATGAGTTTTGTAACTACATACCTATTTCTATCTTGTCTGCTTTAGCTAAAGTTCAGGAAAGAATAGTTTATAATCAGTTGATTGGGTATGTGGATCGCTTTGGATTATTGTCTCAGAACCAACATGGTTTTAGAAAGGAAGGAGTACTGAGACTGCCTTGGTCGAGTTCACTAACGCTGTACTTAATGGCATGGATAAAGGGTGTCTGACGGTGCCGTGGTTTGTGGACTTGACTAAGGCATTCGACTCAGTTGATCACCAATTGTTGATTTCTAGACTTGAGTCATTGGGAGTTGGTGAGTCTTTCTTGACTGGAGGGGATTATTTAACAAATAGGTTTCAAAGGGTTAAATATAGGGGTGCTGTATCAGACTCTGTAATGGTTATGTGGGTTCCACAAGGTTCTATTTTAGGGCCACTTTTGTTTTCTTTGTTTTTTGATCAACTAGTAAGTGTGATTAATAATGCTTCTCTAACACTTTATGCTGATGATGCAGTAATTTATACGCAGGGTTTGTCAGTTGGAGATCTAGGTGTTTCTTTAACAGAGGAAATGTGCAATTTTCAGTCTTCACTTATGGCCTGTAAATTACTCTTAAACAAGTCTACGAAATTGCCAGGTTTAAATGATAAAATCAAAATATCTGTCTATTTGTGAGGCAAAAAGGAATGAAAACTATATATATATTTTGTGAATGATGTCAAGATATGTCTAATTTATCAAATAATTGAATCATTTTGCAACACTTTTAGTGCTATTAAGATATAACAAAGTGTTTTTTTTAAAAAGTGGATTCAGATTAAAATTGGATTTAAGATTATACATAACAGTGTCTCTGGAGATTATTAATGTAATTGGATATGAGATTATAGAAACTGATAAAAAAAGTCTATAAAAATTGTAAAAATATATAAAATATTTAAAATATCTGTAACAACTGATTTTTTTTTTATGGATTAGATTTATGCCACTATATTTATAGTAATTTAATAGATGTTATGAAAGTTTTTCTGTTTTTCTATATATTATGTTACACTTGAGTACTGGTAAACTCAATTCATATAATATAAAACAGTATGTTGTCACTTTAAGAGAACACTATTTATATGTACCACTGGGGTGTGCTATTATTCTCTTGACAAAGTGTGTAAACATGAAACGTTGAGGTGTTGTGCCTGGGGAGGACTTGCCATGTCCTTATATGCTGTTGGATATTGAAAAATTAAAAAAGGAGCAACGTTTTGAAAAATTCATCTGGTTGCATTTTCCTTCTTCATGGGACTGACGTGTGAGTGCATTTGGCTTTCGTGTGTTATGTTGAATTTTTGCCAGATGCACCACTAACTGTTGAGCGGCTTTTTGGTGTTGAAGTGACCCCTATATGCATCACCCTATTAGTTTAATAGATAATTCTAAAAAATATTACTAGAATCCTCTTGAACAGATTGGATACATGGGTTGAAAGTTGAAATATACTGGATGAAGCACAGAACATGTATAGGAAAACCCATTCTACAGTTCAACACTGTTTAGTCTTACAGCATTTAATTTATAAATATGTGAAAATGAAGAAGTCAAAATTATGTTGCTGTTTTTTAGAGTAGAAGATGGCATTTGATATTATCAGTAGAAATGCATTATGGTCAATATTAATGAATTACAGAATAGATTAATATCTGCTGAATATCTTAATTAAATTACATGAAAATACGTGGTCTAAAGTACAATATAGTCTGCAAGACAGTCTTATGAACTTAATAAAAACAAACAAGTGTCAGGCAAGGTTATATCTTAGCTCCATTATATTTCAGCTTATATATTAACAGCATTCTACAAAATGTATAGAATTCAGAGTTTCACTCACCAAGAGTCTCTAATAAGGTAATCTCCTTTTTAGCTTATTCTGATGACATAGTTTTATTGTCACCATCATTACTGGGCCTACAAAGGAAAGTAGATATTTTTTCTCAGTTTTGTGCTGCTAAATATCTGCAAATAAACAGAGGTAAAACACAGATGGTGGTCTTTAGTGCTAACAAATTACAAAGGTATAAACATAGGATTGCCAAAATACCAACTGAGACAGTAAAGACTTAAGATTACTTAGGTATATGTTTTGACATGAACACTAAATGAAATCAACACATATACTGTGTGAAAAAGAAACTGCAGTCTTCCATTAATGGAATTAAAAGGTTTTCATGAATCTATGGTGGCTATCTGGTAAAGGGAGCACTAACAGTAATAAATGCAAAATGAGTACATGCAATACTTTATGCAGCAGAGGTTTGGGGTATTAATGGATGTATTGTCTTTGAAACAATAATGAATAAATTATACCAATACCAACTAGACTCCAACAAAGTACCCCTGCACATTTTCTTAGAGTAGACTTGGGTCATTTCTTACTTGAATCTCATGTTCTGAGCAGAATAATAGTTATTCTAGCTGACTTACAGGTAATATCTGAACACAAACTCCCCAAAGTATGCTTTGAAGAACAGATTGCGTATTCATTAAGGTGTTTTTCTGTCCTTTATAGGATATTTATGAAAACTACACTATATCCAATGGGTTTGGGTTCTGTATTATTTGAAATACATAAAATGCCATGTGCAGTCCTAATAGAGTCTATAAGAACTAGATGTAAACACATTGCGGTACAACAAGATATGGCAAATATTAATATTTCTAAAATTCATATCTCATGTAAGTATCTCAGAAGAGTTTCTGGTTTAGAACTGCACCTAACTAAGATCTTAGATAAAGAAAAGAGATTCCTTTAACACAATTTCAGTTTTAAATGTAAAATTCCAAACTATTAAAGTTTAAGCAAAAGTATGAAGGCGTGCTTTCCTCATTTTGTGACTATACAATGGGTGAACATGATAGCTTGGAACATATAGTATTAAGATGTTCAAGGTTTCAAAAAGAAAGAAAACTATATCTTGATGTGTACGGTTTGGGAAATAACCTCTCAAATCATCAATTAATATATAGTTTGCTCTACTTTTATAAAGAAAACAAAACTAGAAACCTGTTCTCCAATTTAATTTTGTAAACTCCAAGATAAGATGAAAATGTCTCCATAAATTTAATGGACATCAGCTATTTACTGAAGTATTATGTTATATATGGATAAAGACAACAGGACTTTCACCTTTTATGCTAAATAACAATTTTTTCCTATTAGCAGCTGGAGATTATAAGCTACAATATGCTAATGGGGATGTATGTAACCAGACCCAAACCCTATAGTGTCCTAGTTACATTCCAGATAAGTTAATATGTTCTGGAAGTAACTAAAGGATAACCAGTAGCCTCTGCCCAATCACTGTAGACAATAAATTAAGACAGTACAAACAA
Organism: Neoceratodus forsteri; assembly: GCA_016271365.2. Lineage (NCBI taxonomy): Eukaryota > Metazoa > Chordata > Ceratodontiformes > Ceratodontidae > Neoceratodus > Neoceratodus forsteri. Next base: position 452,114,448 of record CM028129.1, on the reverse strand, counting down.
ATCTAGTTCTTTAATATTGTTAATGACCAAAGTAAATTGATAAATGGAGTCAAACTATACCTGATTTTTGTTTCTCAGTACTGTATCTTCTATTAAGCAGTTGTCATGAAGAATTATGAGTGAGGTCATCCTGTGATATCATGATCTAGATGTCTCATTTACACATATTATAGTACTTGTGTATCCATGTCTATGCCTGTATGTACAGTATATTTATTATGTTACTGTAAACAATCACTGAAACTAAATTAAAGTTGTCTCTCATGATCTTGTAGCAGCTCATAAACTATCAAAATATAGAAGCATGTCTGTGATCATCCTGTTAGATTATGTTAGAAATTTTTAATTAATTGTTTTATTATATTTGTAAGTGTACGTATGCTGTATTTTGTCATATGGATAATTGTTTTTTTAATCATTGTAAAGGCAAAAAGTTGAACAATAAATAAACTTGAAAAAATAAGTAAGTGTCAGGTATCGGGGAGGTGAGTGATATCTTTATAATGCCAGACAAATGTGTTTAAAGGAAAACTACATGCAAAAATGATAAAAACATGTTGCACATTTGTTTTTAATTTCTCTGACTGTTTCTAGCGTTCTGTTCCCTGTGTCTGTGGCAAGATTTTTTTTGTACTTTTCCCTTTGAGTTTTATAGGCCCTAGAGACAGCCATGCAGATTTCTTTTATTGCCACTGATCTGTTGGACTTTTTCCAGAATGTCTTTGGGAATTATGCCAATTAGACCTAGGACTAGAACTAAGAGCCCAGAATCCCAGTTATAATCTATTCACAACATCTAACTGCAACTACATTTGAACTTTAAATGCTTTAAAAAAGTGTTTGCCTCCCTTCCCAACTGAAGTCAGATTGCTCTAAGCAGCAACTGTTGTTATTTTGGATATGTGACAATTTTCTGAAGTATTGTCACTGGATGATAATAAAGCCTATACACTTTTGAAGGTCTTAGGTCTAATTGACATAATCCCCAGAGGCATTCTGGGAAATTCCAGTAGATCAGATATAATAAAAGAAGAAGGCGCTAAAACTGCCAGGGAAAAGTTAAACTAAATATCTTGCCACAGACATAGGGAACAGAATGCTCGAAACAATTAGAGAAATAAAAATACAATACACAACATGTATTTTAATAATTTGTGCATGTAGTTTTCCTTTAAAGATCAGGTGATGATTAGCAGGCAGTTTGTAGCATGGAACAGGGCACAGCGAGTTTGCAGTGTCTGCTGTACAGGGGTTGCAGAGCATGGTATGGTATAAATAGAATTTTAACATTATAAACATAGCTTTTAGCAAGATGGATCTATTTGATGTAAATGGGTGTCAACTATAATAGTGTCTGCTATAAGTGGGTCAAACTGTGTATATATAGGGGTTGAACAAGCCATAAACCATAATAATACCTGTCGCTATGCCCCCCTGATGCCCAGACTGACTCACCACTGCTCTCTCTGTTCAAGCTTTGGCTAGCTTTTCCCAGCATCACTCTTCACCATTGGCTGCTCCATTGATAAAATTATTAGAACAAATGCTCCTGCTGTTCTCGCAAGTATGTTCAAAGAAGCTGATCAGGCCTATTCCTTATGGTCCAATGATATGTCATTACTGGTGGTACTCAGATGTTCCACAAAAGTGGGAGAGCAAGCCTTTTTCTCTTTGCCCCTAAGCTCTCAAATTCATTTCTGCATAATCTTAGAAACTCTCAGACGCAACTAGATTTCAAGAACGAGTTTTACAAGTTTCTCTTGACATTGGATAAATGCTTCTGCAACTGTACTGAAATGAATGTTGTCTTTTGTAAGTCTTCTATATTGTTACTCATGGATGTTTTCCATTTTGTACACAAGTTTTAGCACTTTACCATTTGTTTGTCCTTTGCTACTATATATAATGATTGTACTATGTACCACAGTGCCTTTGTACTTACGTTTTTATTGTTTGTACTTCTCCTGGGTCATGCCTAAAAATAGGCATTGCATTTTTGTAGTGCACCTACCTGGTAAACATAGAAATTGTCAACAAATAAGGACTGCTAGACTCACCCAGTCTGCTTGTAAGCCCTGTACTTGATTACAGCTTCTGACCCTCCCTCTGCTTTACCTCTATGGTTCCCAAACATGCTAAACAAAACTAAATAAGTAAGCAATAATACCCAACAGCTTGGGTGGTATTGGGCTATGCTGTACTGTACTGCCCAGAGGTGTAATGAGGCCCAACACCACAGGCAGAGGGCCTTACAGCCCCTGGAAGGTCCAGTATAGCCCAATACTGCCCACCCTGGAAGGTATTATTGAACTTAGAAAATGGGTTTTAAGTGGTGGGCCCCCATGGACTCCCTATTGAATTTTATAAATCCCTTGGAGATTTGATGTGGGATCACATGCTTAGCATGGTTCAGGAGGTAGGGGAGGAGGGGGCATTGCCACCTACTTGTGGTCTGTCAACCATAATGCTTATATATAAAGAAGGAAAGGATCCTCTCTCATGTTCAGCTTACAGTCCAATTTCCCTTCTGACTACTGATGTTAAGGTACTGGCTAAAGCCCTTGCCAGAAGAATGGAGACTCTCCTTCCATCCCCGGTGGATGTTGATTAGACTGGCTTTGTCAAACACAGTCATTCCTATCACAATGTCTGATGCTTGCTCAGGGTGGTGTAGATGGTGTCTTGTTGTATGGGGGGAGCATGTTTTCTCTCCCTGGATGCTGTGAAAGCCTTCAATTGGGTGGAGTGGGGTTATCTTTTTAGAGTCCTAGGTAAGTTTGAGTTTGGAGAACAATTTATTGATATGTAACACTGCTTTATAGTTCAAGTTTGGTTTTATTGTTGATCAGTTAAATACCATTACAACATTTAAGAAATGTTAAAAGTACATTAAAAATAGGCTCCAATAATCCACATATAATACAGTACATACAGAGTATTTGCTGGCAGACAAATAAAAATATTTTTTCATGGATTCAATAAGTAAAAGTAAATAATTTCATAATGATCTTTAGATTAGTAATCTAATTACACGATAAAGTAGGCAGATATTTATATAATAGTTGTTAAGTCAGACACTCTCTCTCTCTCTATTTATATATATATATATATATATATATATATATATATATATATATATATATATATATATATATATATATATATATACACCAAAATACAAGCTGCAATAAATAGATCCCTCTACTATTTTTAATTCATATATGGTTGTGAATAATAATATTTATAATTATTCAAAAATATGAAATGTTATTATCTTGGGACTAAATACTCATGCACCTCCTTGTAAAAAGGGCCAAAACATCCTTAAGTTATTATCTCTTATCCTTAGGAGAAATATCCAAACAGTAGTGCATGCATAAGGCAAAACGCCAGCATTCAAAAGGCGTTCCCAGTAATCATCACACCCAGTCAAAAATCTTTTCTGATTCTCTTTGGAAAGGGTCTCAGACACAATATTTCTTACACTACTTGAGGGACTACACCAAATTAAACCATCCGTTGTTAGGTTAGCCAAAACTTCAAGAAACATGACTTCTGTACTCTTGCTAATGACAAAATCAGACCCGTGTACTAGCTCCCTCTAAAAAGGGCAAGCATTCCTTTAGTCTACAGTGAGCCAATTAAGTCCCATTATGCCAAAAAAGTAATTAGGAGCAAGAAATCTGATGCTTACTTGCTAACCAAGTGCTAACTGTTATATGGTCCTGTCCTTTTTTGTGTTACCACATCATGTACTATGACCCCTCCGAAATTTGATCATACTTAGTATTCCTTGCCTGGGACCATGAAAAGTAAGCCTGGGATTCCCTTACATGGATGGCCATTAACCAATGGAGTCACCACTATATATCAATCACTCCTATCAATTAGGGATACTAGATTAAACAAAGTTCCTATTCATACAAGATAAGATTAGTAATAAATCTCCCAGTTGCCAATTTGATCATCAAACTCCTTAGGTGCCTGTACTATGTATAGATATAAAATTCTCCATAGAAAAGTATTCAGGAATAATCAACAAAAATATCTTTCTTAAATTTGATAAATATGAAGAATTGCCTGCCTCACTGCCTGCAAGACCTGATAAAGTCTTAGCAAAAGACAAAAATAAAACATGAAAATATGAAGTAAGTTCCTGTAATATAGAGATGTAATTCATTTTAATTAAAAGAACTATGTACCCTCTCATAACTAGCCTAAATGGGTCAATAAAGTGGTAGCCTGGATAACAAACTGGCTGGACAACAGGAAGCAAAAGGTAATAGTAAACGGAGTCCACAGTGAAGAAAGGAGGGTAACTAGCGGGGTACTGCAGGGTTTGGTACTTGGACCGGTCCTCTTTAATATCTTTATAAGTGACATTGGAGAGCACCCGGAAGGAAGGGTATGCCTCTTTGCAGATGACACAAAGATCTGCAACAGGGTTGATACACAAGGTGGGGTGGAAAGAATGAAAAGGGACTTGGCAAGGTTGGATGAATGGTCAAATACGTGGCAGCTCAGATTCAATGCAAAGAAGTGCAAGGTAATGCATCTGGGAAACAAAAACCCAGCGGAAGAGTACACAATGGGGGGTGAGTTAATAACAACAACAAAAATTGAAAGAGGCCTAGGAGTAATTATATCAGATGACCTAAAGGTGGGCAAGTAATGTGAGAAGGCAGTAAGGAGGGCTGGGGGGATACTGGGATGCATAGGGAGAGGCATCAACAGTAGAAAACAGGAAGTTGTTATCCCTCTCTACAGACAATTAGTGAGACCCCATCTGGAGTACTGCGTGCAATTCTGGAGACCCCATCTCCTCAAAGACATAGACAGAGTGGAGGCTGTTCAGAGGACGGCAACCAAAATGGTGCAAGGTCTGCACCAGAAGACATACGAGGAGAGTCTAAAGCAGCTTAATATGTATACCCTTGAGGAAAGGAGGGAGAGGGGGGACATGATAGAAACTTTCAAGTATCTCAAGGGAATTAACATGGTACAAGAGGGTAGTATCTTTCAGAAGAATTGATGTGTAAGAACAAGGGGGCACAATTTGAAGATGGGGATGGCTCAGAGGTAATGTTAGAAAGTATTTTTTCACAGAGAGAGTTATGGATGCATAGAACAGCCTTCCTGAGGAGGTTGTGGAGTCAGGAACAGTGGGAGAATTCAAGAACGCATGGGACAGGCATAAGGCAGTTCTGGGGGTTGGGGGTAGGAAGAAGTAGGCTGCTGGTTAACTAGGATCTGCAGCTTATCCAGTAGGTAGGGAAATGGGCAGACTGGGTGGGCCAAGTGGTCCTTATCTGCCATCAAATTCAAATTCTATAAGAATTACTGAAGTAATCGTTTCTTAACACAAACAGAACAAATGTTCGATACATTAAAAATGATATACCTGTATATAAAAAATTAATATTTGTCAACAGCACAGATTTTAATTTGTCCAAAGAAAATGCAAGCATCTCTGCTTCTGGACTTCAAGAGTTCCAGTGGCCTCAAGGACAACATTTTTGTAGTTATACCAAGCCTTTTCTCTTTTAAAAGTCTATGTGTATTATTATGTAAAAAAGAAAGAAAGAGGTCTTTTACTTGTGGGCAGGAATTTGTTTTCTAATCACTCACCACAGGTTGCCCTTATCTTAATAACTTTCATATTCACTTTTGCTGACTAAAGAATTGCTACCAGCTTTTATGGGAAATTATCTCATCTCCCTGCTCCAGGAGTCCATTAATCACTCAGTTAACCTTTCCATCTCTCTGTTAATGTTCTTTTCGTCCAGGAAAAAGTCATATTTCTGTAATCCTGGGGTTCTCACTTCTTCAGTGTCCCTTCTCCTGTTCTGGCAGCATACAGCCCTGTTAAAATAAAACAGAGAAAAGTGCTCCTCTGAGTGCAGTAACGTCAGTGTAATTAAACTAGCCGCTAGCAACCCCTAACCATGAGGCAATGCTAGCATACCTTTTTAAAATACATTGCAGACATATCAGCACTAACAGTGCCATTGTAGTTTCAGCTGTCCTCCTTTCTGCTCTTCTTGAAAATTGAGTCTCAAAGCCATACTCAAATAAAAGGCTTCTTAATGGTCTGCTTCTTAAAAGCCCACTTAGGAAAATCTAATAAAAAAGGCAGTCGATCCAACTCAGGGCACCAACTGCTTTCTTATGCTGCAATATTGTAACTCCGAGGCTGGTTTCACAAAAGCTATATTCTGCATAGCAGAGAGTCGTTTGTCAGCAAATGCTATACACAGGTAAAAATTCCACTGCTTTATAGAGACCCAAAAGCCAACTTATTGGTGAATGGAGAGATGCCTCAGGAATTTAGGTTGGAGAGGGGCACATGTCAGGGATGCCCCCATCCCCACTGATTTTTGCCTTAATAATTGAACCCTTAGCAGCTGCAATTAGGGATACTGAGGTTATACTGGGGATTTGGAGTGCATGGGGTATTTACCACAAAATTTTGCTTTACACAGACAATATGCTGCTCTACTTGTCACAACCAATGACATTTTTACCCCTGCTTATTGCTTTGATTGTAGAATTTTCCTCCTGGTAACACCACTATAGTTAGGGTTGAGCTATGTTAAACCTGAAACTTTGCACTTTAGTATCTTCACAACCGTTCAATGGATTTGCACAAAAGTTTGCATACATGATCTTGGGGGTAGATCTCTTGATGTGCCCAGTTTTGTTTCAGTTGGATGTGAGTATTCCAAGAACTGGATACCGAAAAAAGTAAAAACAAATTCCTGTTTTTTGTTGTTTTTTTGTCATCAACTAGTGCCCAAACAGTTTGGAATTTTTGTCTGAAATTTTAAGGGTTGAAAGGGCTTGGCCCAGAGGTGTACCTTTCAATTGTTTGGTGAACAAATATTAATCCGTTCCAAAGTTAGAAAACTTTAAAATTTTAGTTCTTGAGCATGCTCAGTACAGTCTTTTGGATAGCTGCTTGGAATGAAAAAAGAATTTGGTCCCTATGAAAAAGGATTCTTTTTCACGTGTCGGTAATCCTTTCTTATGAGGAAAACATCCTTTTCATATGGTTGCCATCTTGTTTCCTTTAAAAACAAAATCCACATAAATGACATCCTGCACACACATCAACACATGTACCTTATTAATAGTGCCCCCTTTATATGGATTCTGCACTTAGTTTTGGGATAAATTACCCAGAAATGTATTTTATTAACATTTAAAAATTATTTTTTGTAAGCTGATTTCTTTTTTTGTATGGGCATGCAACAAAAGAATTGATCCATACAAAAAAATATGGCTTCATATGAAAAAAGAATTTGGACTTAGTTTATTTTTTCCAATTCTTTGTTCATATGAAGGCATTCTTTTTGATATGAATGACAAAAGCATATGAAAAAGGATGTCTTCATATGAAGAAAGAATGAGAGAAAAAACTAAGTTCACAATCTTTTTTATATGAAGGCATCCTTTTTGTATGCTTTTTTGTTCATATGATAAAGGATGCCCTCATACATAAAAAGAATTTGGACTTAGTTTTTACCCCATTCTTTTTTCATATGAAGACACTAAGCTTTATCCCATTCTTTTTATTTATAAAGGCATCCTTTTCATATGGCTTTTTTCATTCATATGAAAAAGAAAGCCTATTACGAAAAATGATTTTGGACTTAGTTTTTTCCTACATTTGAACTTCAACAAGCCATAACTAACTCAATATTTGGAGTTAAGGGACAATCTGTACATCAAAACAAAGGTCTTAATGAGTACTATATGAATAATGTGTGATCCTCCCCCAAAATCTTGGGGTCACATAAGAAAAACACAAAAAGTAATGAATTAAAATTTTCAGAGGATAACATTGGAACTTTGATAAGCCATAACTCCCTCAATATTTGGACTTAAGGGACAACCTATATATCAAAACAAAGGTCTTAATGGGTACTGTAGCAATGACATATATTCCCCTCCTAAACATTCATGGACAATATTCAAAAAAATGAAAATTTATATAGGATAACATTGGAACTTTATCAACCCATAACTCTCTCAATATCTGGACTTAAGGGACAATCTATAAATCAAAAAGAGGTCTTAATGAGTACTACAAGAATACCACATATCACCCCCCATTATCATTTAGGGGCAATATAAAAAAGCATAAAAATAATTCAAATTCTCATAGGATAACATTGAAACTTTAACAAGTCATACAATGAAGTACAGAAATTGCTGTTTTGGCAGAAATGGAAGCACAGGGCCACAAGGATCCTGCACTTCCACAGCAGCATATGTGTATGTATCTATGGAGGGATGGAAGCGCAGGGCCTTCTGGGCCCTGAGTGTCCATAGGCAAATAAGGATACAGTTATACTATCTCAAAAAGTAAGGAAATTCATAGCAAAAAACATTAATACACTAGTTAAGGTCAAACTGACAAAAATAGTGAAATGTGGCAGTAGGATTCCAACCCTAACACCCCACCCCCACCCGGCAGGCAACAACAGGAAAACACATTATTATTTCACCTTTCCTGTGTCTTCTCAAATCAGGTGTACGGTGTGCCTTTGCATTGCCAACTCTAATGTCATCCCATTCTCATATATTGTACACATCTCTGCTTATTTACTGATGGAACGGGGTGAGCATTAGGGCTGACAACACCAAGGCACACCCCACACCTGATTTGCAAAGACACAGGAGAGGTGAAATAGTAATGTTTTTTCCTGTTGCTGCCTTCAGAGTGGGGGTGGAGCATTATGGTTGGGAATCCTAATGCCACATTTACTAACATACTAATGCCAGCAGAGTAGGCCTAATGCCCTTTCAAGTCTGCTCGATTGTCAGCACCCATACTGGGGGCTGATTTTGGTGTTCCCCCTCTCACTTGGGTTATAATGTCCCCAGTCCCAGATGTTCCACCTGTATTGGACCTGGTCAGATTTACCTTCCCCCTGTACCTGTCCCATCCCCTCTTAAACCCATCCACAGTCTCCACTTCCACCAGCTCCCTGAGCAGTGCATTCCATGGCTCCACCACCCTTTCAGTGAAATAACACCTCCTCCTATTCTCCCCCTGAGCCTGTCCCCTTCCAGCTTACACCTGTGTTCTCTCATTGCCCCCACCTCTTTCCTTTGAAGCACCCTGACTGGACTCCCCTTATTAATACCTTTTAGGTACTTGAAGACCTCTATCATGTCCCCCGTCCCTCTTCTCCTCTCCTCCATAGTGTACATGTTGAGCTCCCTGAGCCCCCCACTCATATGTCCTCTCACCCAGGCCCCAGATAATTTTGGTTGACCCCTCTGGACCCTCTCCAGGAGTGAAATGTTCCTCTTTAAGTGCAGTCTCCAAAACTGCACACAATACTAGAGGTGTGACCTAACCAAGCAGTTGTACTGGGGAAGGATCACGTATGCCTTTCTAGAGGTAATCCCCCTGGCAATGCATCCCAGCATCCTATTTTCCCTTGCCACTGCCCTCCTACTGGTCTCTGAGTTGTTCATTTTGGTATCTACCATCACCCCCAGATCCATCTCACCCTCCGTGACTTGTATTGTGTCTCCTCCCAGGGTATACCTCTAGCCAGGATTTCTGCCTCCCAGGTGCAGAACCTTGCATTTCCCTGCATTGAAATTTAGTTTCAATTTTCCTGACCACCTTTCTAGAGCCTCCAGGTCCTTCTGCAGGGCCAGCCTCTCCTCTTCCTCATCCACCACCGCACCCAGCTTTGAGTTGTCTGCAAAGAGACTCATTTCAATCCTGATCCCCTTCCTTATGTCTGAGACATAGACATTGAACAGAAGTGGCCCCAGCACTGACCCCTGGGGAACCCCTCTAGTAACCCACCTTGAAGATGAGGCTAGCCCCCTAACCACCACCCTCCGAGTATGCTGAGAGCCAATTCCCTATCATCTTATCAACTGTGTCCCTACCCACATTTCCTTCAGCTTAGCCAGCAGGCCATTGTGGGGTACCAAATCAAATGCCTTGCTGAAGTCTAGAAAGAGGAAGTCCACTGACCTACCCTGATGCAGGGCCCTCATCACCCAGTCATAGAACTCCACAAGGCTTGTCTGACATGATCTCCCAGGGACAAAGCCATGCTGCCTATCATCCAAATACCCAGTTTGCTCCAGAACCCCCCAGCCTTTCCTTGACAATACCCTCCATCACCTTGCCCACCACTGACATCAGACTAATGGGCCTGTAATTTTCCACCTCCTCTCTTGATCCCCCCCTTGTGGATCTGCATGACATGGGCCACCCTCCAGTCTTGGGGCACACACCCCATCTTCAAAGAGATGTTGAAAAGCTCTGCCAGGGGGGCCGCCAGGACATCTGCCAGTTCCCTCAGCACCCTGGGATGTATCTCATCTGGCCCAGGTGCTTTCTCCATCTGAAGGGGACCTGAGGGCTTCCCTCACTCTCTCTACTGGGATTTCAGCCTCCATGTCCTCCCCCTTTGCTCCCTGTACTGCTAGCCCCCCACCTGTCTGTGGTGGCCACTCCCTTTCCCCAGATCTGTCATGGCCCCCCGATCTCTACCAGTCCCACCCCTTCCTCCAGTTTACCTCCTCTCCCCCTGCAAGACATAACTCCTCCATCCCCCTGGTAAAAACTGAGGCAAAGCACTCGTTTAGGACCTCTGTCTGTTCCCCCACCTCCTGTGCACATCCCTCCCCTGTCCTTATCCTGCTGATCTGCCCCCTCATTTTCCTTTTTTCCCCTATGTATCTAAAAAAAAACCTAGTCCCCCCTCTGGATCCCCCTAGCCAAGGAGTGCTCCTTTCTCACCTTAGCTGCTCTCATCACCCTGGTGACTCTCTTGGCTGTCAGGTCATATTCCCCCTGATCCCTTTTGCCCACTTCACAACTTTTGTTGTTTTCACTCTAACTAGTGCATCAATGAAGTTTTAAACTTTTGTTTTTGACTATTTTATTATGTAGTAAAAATATACGTAGTAACCAGACAAAGGCCAAAGGATTTTTGTTGTTGTTGTTTACTTTATTAGAAAATTGGAGATTTGGTAATACAGTGATGAGCAGTTAAAATATTCTAGTCTCCACATTTTGATCTTTTTTGTTAAATCATTACATTTTTCCTTTGTAACTACTCTGAATCCCTTTCTTCTCAGCAGCTGCTGTTCTCTCTTTTCAACTGCCTGGACATTCTATGATGTTAGTAACACCATTTCAGGCTGTTCATATGAATAAACTGGAATGGTGTCACTGATACCATGCAATGTTTAGGATTATGAAAAGAAAGAGCAGTAGCTTGTGAAAAGAGTGTAACTTCAGGTGGAGCTGAGTGCATCCCAATGCTAGGTTATTTATTTATCGAAAATTGGTCAGAGCATATCAGACTACATATTGGCATGGAAAGGAAAATGGGAGGGCTGTTAACTATCTAAAACTTGTTTCTTATCACCTTTTACATGACAGAGGGGATTAAGAGGGATTAAAAAAACTGCCATTAGAACACTCATTAACACCCGGCCCAGTGGCGCTGAGGATTGAGGTGCTGGATGCCACACCTCACCCCACGCCGGTGCCCTATGTTCAGGAACAGACGTGGGCCGCTGGGGGTCGGCAGGGGCAGGGAAGGATGGAGCATCCAGAGAACTGCTCTCCTTCCTTGGGAAGGGGGGTGATCACAGAACTGACACCTGTGTGCCCCCTAGCAGAGGCTGGGGATCAAGGTGTATGGGCTCATACATGGGGGGAGTCGGGTGCAGATGTCTCGAGGGGAGCACACATGAGAGCGTGCGTGGGCCACCTTGGCCAGCATCATTGCATGCATCCGGCTCCAGAGGGAGCTTAAGCAGAAAATTCCCACTGCAGTGCCTACATGAAACCACCTCGCCATCCCTCATAGCTCTCAGGCTGACTCCTGTTCCAGACCCATATCCATGACACCTTGGCTGGTGGCACAGCCCCACCCTGGGTGCGAGCCAGAGGGCAGGGAGGACAGCTAATCTGAGAGTGGGGATGGTGGGGGCTGGACTGGGCTGATAACTGCCACTGGAGTGGATCAAAAAAAGAAAAGAACACTCATTAACACTTGCAATAGATTATCCAGGTTAAAATGAATGGGGATATGGGTCTCTGTACTCTGAACACAAGATTCTTGAACAGTTGATCTGCTTGATAAATAGGGTGTCTGGCCTAGCTTGTGTTTGATGATGTGCAGTTTTGTTTGTTTGTGCTTTCATTGCTTAGCATGCTTAATGTGCTGTGCATAGGGGGCTGTACTGGGTTGTTGGGCCATTAAAATCAAATCAAATTGGTCACATCTCCCTTTCACTTTAATGCACAGAATCAACACTATTAAGATGAACATTCTGCATTTTTATTATTCTTGTATCACTCCCTTCTCCTTCCGATTCCTAAAAATGATTGGGACCTACCTGAAAAAGGTGTCAAGAAATTTGTTTGGCAAGGGTAAGTGGCTGAGGGTAAGTTGGGGATTACTACAGAGGCATACATGTGATGGAGGCCTAGGTTTACCTAATCTGAAACAATATTATAAACTGGCGCAAGTCACCCGTACAATCACCATGCTTAGGCATTCCCATTTCATGGCTCCAGATTGAAGTGGCTATGAAGTGGAAAACTAGGTTTACTGGCAAAGACATCTAGCTTCACCTGAGCTATTTTCTTCTAAGTTGCTTGAAAGGACAGAGCAAAGAACCTTACCAGAGCAAGGAAAATGATTAAAGCTTATTTTGGCTAGGCAGATTTACTGTGTGTTATTTTCTTTTGTACTCACAGGGATTGTTACTGTTTGTTGCTAACATTTTATTGCTTTATTTTTCTCTGATTCAAATTGTTGTTGCTGGGTATACCTTCTGCTGCATTATTACAGGGTGTGCCTACAGGTGTGTGCTTACAGATTACTGCTGTAATCTTCTGATTCAAATTGTCTTTTGCAATGTATAACTTCTGTTACTGCTTTATTTTTCTCTGTAGCAAAGTGTTTCTTACAGGGTATGTCTTCTGTGAAATTATTACCGGTGGTGCTTTACAGGTTTTACAGTTTTATCTATCATTAGGATAAGCTTTCAGGGCTACTGCATTTGTTGCTAGCTGATTGTTTCTGCTCTTACCTCCTTGTTTCTTTTGTCCGTGGATCTTCTTTTTTGGCAGGGGAAGTTCCCAGCCACCCAACCCCATCCCCAACCACCCCACACTACACTCCTTTTATAGGGTACCACAGTCGTGACATTTCCTGTAGCAAAGCAGGAAGGGGCAGATCAGAGGGGTATCCACACAGTGACTTCATTTACAGGGGCACAAGTAATTTAACTTGTTACTGTATAACAAGCTATACAAAAACAAACAAACAAAACACAAAATCAAACTTTTGCTTTCATTTTCCTCCATCTAATTACTCTGACCAGGTTATAAACCCATCAGCTTATCTGGAATGGATATTATTAACTGCAGGTACTGTGGAACACTTTTCAAAATGGCAGTTTTACAGGATTTATGACATTATCCTACACGCTGAGCCATTGGAGATCTAAGGGCTTAGCTCCAGGCAGCATGGGCAGAGATTACGCACCTCAAATTGCATATTCAGGAGGAAATGTATTACTAGAACCACCCGCCATTTCCCCAACTTCCAACAGAAGCACCTCGATTGCAGAGGGTAGTTGGTCCAGGAGGTTGGCAGGTGGATAGGAGGGGCAAATTGGGTGTCCCATCACTCAGTGCTCTCCAACATATCACCTCCACAAACCATATAAAAACTACAAACAGGTATCTGCCTCTATCTCCAAAATCAAACAAAGGGGTAGGGGACACTGCAGAGCAGGACACTGCAGCACAGGAGCTAGCACAACAAAACTCACCCAAAACAGGAACCAAAACAAAAAAAGCAAAAAGGAAATCCAAAAAACTTCAGATCATAGGAGACGCCATGATTCGGGGAGTTGATACATATCTCCAGCCAGGGGTAATGGTAGGATGTCTCCCAGGTACATCAGCATGGAGAGACACTGACCACGTTACTAAAATTGTACAGGAAGCAAGAGAAAACATTGACATCCTGGTACACATAGGGACTAATGATCTCATCAGCTGGTCAGTTGTGGACACCAAGGAACACCTGACCAGGCTGGGTGACAAACTATCATCCATTTTGCTGGCATCTCCTTCTCTGAGATCCAGTCAGTCTGAGAGAGGGGACTGATAGATGGAAAGTCAGAGAAGGGGAGATAAGGGAGCTAAACATGTGGCTCAAGGGCTGGTACCAGGAAAAAGGACACAAATTTGTAGGGAACTGGCAACAGTTTTGGGAGCAAAAGTTCTTTAAATTCGATGGACTGCATCTGACTAAGGAGGCAGTCAGTGCATTGGGGCAGAAGTTTGACATCTTTGCAGAATATTTAAGCTAGCAAGTGGAGAAAGGGGTGCAGCGCCCAAAACATTGAATGGGAAGAACACCCTTCCCCCCTCAGCTAGTGGTCAAACAGGAGTTCAGCATGTTTGTAGTTCATTTGCACCACCAGGTAAGGAAGAAGGTCCGGCTCCCCATACAATGCACAAGGGAAATGCCAGACCTCGCCCAACAACTAACACACCAAAATCTTGCCAATGGAAAATCATGTACACAAATGCTTGCAGTCTGAGAAACAAGATCTCAGACCTGCAGGCAATAATGACAAGGTTAAACTGCACATAGTAGCCATTAGCGAGACATGGTTTACCAGTAACCACACTTGGGAGACTTCAGTACCTGGCTATGTATTGTTCAGAAGAGACCGAGGTGCAAAAAGGGGGGATGGAGTGGCCCTTTATGTAAATGAAAATATCAAAGCTACAGAAATTCAGAATACACATAAGAAGCCAGAAGAACTGTGAGTCACCCTGAAAACAGGAAATGGGACAGTCATATGAACTGGGATTGTCTACAGGCCTCCAGACCAAGGGAGGACATAGACACATTACCGTTAGAAGATATACAAAACATGACAACTAAAGGGGAGGTTCTGATAATGGGAGACTTCAACATGCCAGGTACAGATTGATCAATACCAGCAGGAACATCCACCAGAACCAGACACATAGTGGATTCCCTGTAGGGGGAGGGCCTCAAACAACTGGTACAACAACCCACAAGAGACACGGCTATCCTAGATCTAGTACTGACTAACAGGGAAAGGATCATAGATCTCCAAGTAGAAGGTTACCTGGGGGCGAGTGACCATCACATGGTATGGTTCAATTTGACCACTAGAACTAAATCATCCCATTCCAAGGCAAAAATAAGGGACTTCAGAGGAGCTGATTTTGATAAGATTTATTTATTTATTTCATTTTTGTTGACCAAGTAAGTGCACTAGGCAAATTCTGCCTATTTTCAGACATGACCTATTTTCAACTGACCTTGAACTAGATTAAGCTGTTGGTGGTATTTTTAGTGAATGAGAGAAATTTGTCCAGGGCACCGGGGAAATTCCCCTACTCTCCAGTAGGAGGACAGGCTGTCTGACTGCAAGATGGCCACTAGGAGGAAGACTCCAGAGGAGGAGGAGGATGTTTGTTTAGTGGGAGAGTTGGCCTCCTCTCCCACTGATCTATTGCCAGAGACTACCCAGGCCGCAAACCTAGATAATGATTCTGAGGAGGTAGTTTATGATGCACTGATTTCTACAGAGGATTTTGACAAACTAAATGAGCTTCTTGAACCTGATATTTGTTGTGCAAACAAGAGTAAAGAAGCCTTAATTACTGCTCTGCAATCGACAACAACTCCCAGACAACAGACAGAAACTTTACAGGATTCATCCCAGCAGACTACATCAACATCAGCTGTGCCACTTGTCAAACTATCACAATGGCGTGACAGCAGAGGTGATGACGCAGAAGCTTCAAAATGCCGTCTGGCAGAGGGTGAGTCATTACCTATCAGAACAACTATTTTATTGCAATCCCAAAGTAAGGATGCACTTTTTAAGGCTGGCAGACAAAGAGATATATTTCACAAGTGCCAAAACCCTGTGATTCTTGTTACTTCATCTGCAGAAATTAATCACTCCCTGAACCTTCCATTGCAGCAGGCAGAAGGCGAATCGGGGCAGCCTCCGGTTGCAACACACTTTGTTTCTGGCCCGAATAACCCATTGTCAAAAATAACTGGGTTTGTATTTAAATCGCCAATAAACAGTACGGACATGCAAAATGTAAACCCCCCAATAATTTTCCAGTCTGATGCCACGCGGCAAATTGGAGTAACTGAATTCACCTTTGGAAACAATGATAAAGGCACTAAAATGCAGCATATTAAAACTGGGAACGGGGGGCAAGTTTGCAAAAACAGCTTGCTGCGCAGCATGGTACGGATTCTCCACGAACAGACAAAAAGTCAACTTCATCACCTGCTTTTCATGACGAGACCTGGACGCTAAAGAAAGCACTTTTAGGGGCAGGTTGGCAACAGACAGCATCCAGGACTTGGACTCCTGACCCAATTTGGGACTCAGCATTAAATTTAACCCAGTCTGCTCCTGATTGGAAACTGAAAGATTTACTTAAAACTGAGAGCACACAAATGAAGGAGCAGGTTGTTACTGCCATACCAGCTCTGCCTTCTAAATTGGTTCCAGCTTCCCCTAAAGCATCAAATATTTCTGCAAATAACTCGGCTGAGTCAATGGTTCTTACACATCCTGATGTACCTTCTATAGCTAGTGAGGGGCTCCCAACATTAACTAATAAACCTTTATGTCAGAACTTTTCACTAAATCAAGATGAGAAGCTGCCTCAAGAAGGAATGCTGTCTGCATTCGCTATAAGGGAGGATTGGCAGAGCACCCTGATAGATATTATGTGGGGAAATGTTTACTAAAAAATTCTTTACATTTTTCCCCAAAAATGTATTTGCATTCATTAATATCTCAGGGGAGGACACTTTTGACATGAGCTTTAGAATATCATATGCTTTAGATTTGTTTTGGGAAAGGTATGGGCAGGTGAAGTTCTCCCCTACGTGAACCCCTTTTTTAGTCATTCCCCTTACAAAACCTTTAATAAAATTTGTTACTGTTATGTTTCGGAATGAGGGGGTCCATGTAGAGGACATAACATACGGGCTCTCACAAAAATGTGATGTTTTGAGTGCACCTGAACCAATTCTAGATTTGGAACAGTTTTGGATGGAGGATGGAAGTATAAAGTGAAATTAAGACAAACTGATTCAGGGATCGATCACGTTCCTAATTCCTTTTTGTTGGGTAAAGATATTGGGGTCTGTTTTTATGGATGCCAGCCTAGGACCTGTTACAAATGTGGCTCTAAAACTCACCTCTCTAGTGTCTGTTGTAAACCTAGATGTGACAACTGTTGGGAAATAGGGCACGTAACAATGCAGTGTGGTAATCACACTAAATGTGACCTCTGTGAAGAGTTAGGACATGTGTTTTGAGAATTTCCATGGGCAGCAAAAACTAAAGCCTCCTGCATCAGTCCTGACTTGCTGATCCAACAAGCTCAGGATGCAAAACCAGAGGCACCTCCCCTTCTGAGCCTAAAGATTCTTCCCTGTAGACGATTGTGATGGCTGGCTCCCCCTCCTCCTCACCCCCTTCCTACTGCCCCTCCTAAGGAGGAGCCATCAGTAATAGTACCCTGTCCTATAAAGGAAGAAAATGTTCTGGGAGAATCTTCTGATTCTTCACTCTTGACTCCAGTATGCTATGTAGATCCAGTTGGCCTTGACAAAAATATGGGAGTTACTGAACCCATCTCACCTTTGCCTCCTAGAAGGTCGTCACGGAATCAAAAAACCAAATCCTCCCCTACTTCAGCTTCATTTGAATCACATAATTCCTATGCTGCCTTATTCACGAATTGGGGAGATACTGAAATGGACCTAGGGGATTCTGATTCACGGAAATCTGTACAGGATCCTTTGGGCTTGCCTGTGGAGGAATATAAAGGGAAAAAAGGAAAACATGAGGCAGCTACTTTTTCCAACTAGGCCATGGTAGTGCAGAAATGGGGCTCATTGAATACACACAGTATTCTGAATGCTGTAAAAAGACAAGCATTATTACAGTATTTGCATGATGAAAACATTTCTGTGAGTTTCCTTCAAGAGACCTGGAAGTTTTCCACTGAGCAAACTGCAACTTTTAGAAGAGACTGGCCTTGAGGTCCCTCTTATTGGTCCTTTGGCACGGATAATGCCGATGGAGTAGGAATTTTGTTTAACTCATATCAATTTACACTTTATAAGTTAATAGATCTGATTCCAGGAAGAGTGTTAATTCTAGATGGGAAATGGTATAATAATGATTGTAGGTTTATCAATATTTATAATTCTCAGACAAAAGCTGATAGAGTAGCCTGCATGAAAGCGATTCAGCCTTATTTGGTATCTTCCTATAGGATTTATTGGGGAGGGGATTTTAACTGTAGTCTATTGAATAAAGGGCAACCCAATAAAAAACTCTATTGTGATTCACATGCATTGGAGGCCATTATTAAATCAGCTGGGCTTACAAATTGCCTTAAGTTTCTGAATGATGGGCATAGTTGCACATATACTGTATAAGAGGGAAATTTCAGACTACAATTGATTACTTGTTGGTATTTCCTTCGGTCCTGGTGGGATCTTTCCAAACGTTTCCTGTAGAATTCTCAGACAATTTTCTTTTAATCTGTACATTAACACCACTAACTCCGAAATCACAAATACAAAAAAGATGGAAGTTGAACACTTCCATTCTCACTGACTCTCAAGTTAGAGGCACAATTCAAGCCATTCTCAAAGCTCGCCTGTCAGTAGCCTTTTTATACTCAGATTTAGGGGAATGGTGGATGGATACCAAATCTGACTTAAGAAATTGGTTTCAAAAATATGGAACCTCTAGGAGAAATTTTAAATTTTTCAAATATCTGTCACTTAGAAAGCAGTTACAAAAGATAATATCTTATTCTTACATTTCTAAGTTAGATTACTCCAAACAAACAGAAAATATTAAATTGGAAATGAGACAGTATCAATATGATAGAGCTCAAACTATCCAAGCCATTCTTTCTAGTAGCACTCAGAAAACCCTGATAGGCAATCCCTTTGAGGCCTGTAAAGGACTGAAGGATTCGACTAATATTGAATTTTTAATGAAAGAAGGTATTAGAATGGATAACGAGAACTAAATTGGCAAAGTTATTAAATCACATCATGCATCCATATATCCTAGTTCACCTATCTGCCAACAGGATATTAATACATATTTAAGATCTATTCAGTTTCCTCCCTTACCATTAGAGGCTACCAAGATACTTGAGCCATTTACTGGTTTTGAAATAGAAACTGTCATTCAAATCTTAAAAAATGAAGTCTCTCCTGGATTAGATGGGCTTCAGAATTTATTCTACAAAACTTTTAAAACAGAAATTGTAGCTTGTTTACTTTGGGTAAATCAATTTGTTATGAAAGGAAATACCCTGCCTCCTTCCTTTTCCAATGGATTAATAATACATATTTTTAAATCAGGAGAAAAGAGTGACATAACAAATTGGGGACCAATCACTCTTCTACATTCTGATTACAAGATTCTTGCAATGATTTTAAATAATAGACTTAGGCCCGGATATTCAAACTGCGCCATTCTGAGGCACAAGCCCTTGTGCTGCTCAAAATAGTTACGCAGGGGTGTGGCCGGGGCGATATTCAAAGGAGTTGCGCTATTGAGCAACTCCTTTGAATATCACCCCAGCCACAGCCACTGTGCATGGCACAGTGGAACTTGCGCCACCGCAAGTTGTCAGAGTTGAGCATTCAAGGTGACATGCAAATGGGGCCATAATTCATGCAAGGCACAGGGGGGGCCATTTGCATCTGATTATGGCCCCATTTGCATGCCATTAGCATGTAGGTGTGCCGATCCCCGATGACATGCGCCTGGCCGCCCTGCCAGGCAGCAGCCGTCAGGGACCGACGCACCCTGCAGCCCGATCGCAGGCAGTATGTATGCAGACACCTCCCCTCCCAAACATCTCCCGATGTCCGATCGCGGGCAGTATGCATGCAGACACCTCCCCCCCAAACAGCTCCCGGTGCCCGATCGCGGGCAGTATGTATGCAGACACCTCCCCCCCAAACAGCTCCCTATGCCCGATCGCGGGCAGTATGTATGCAGACACCTCCCCCCCAAACATCTCCCAATGCCCGATCGCGGGCAGTATGCATGCAGACACCTCCCCAACAGCTCCCGATGCCCGATCGCGGGCAGTATGTATGCAGACACCTCCCCAACAGCTCCCTATGCCGATCGTGGGCAGTATGCATGCAGACACCTCCCCAAACAGCTCCCGATGCCCGATCGCGGGCAGTATGTGCAGACACCTCCCCAAACAGCTCCCTATGCCCGATCGCGGGCAGTATGTCTGAACACCTCCCCCAAACAGCTCCTGATGCCTGATGCGGGCAGTATGTATGCAGACACCTCCCCCAAACAACTTCCTATGCCCGATCGTGGGCAGTATGTATGCAGACACCTCCCCACAAACAGCTCGATGCCCGATCGTGGGCAGAATGTGAATCAACCCCCAGTGCCCGATCGCGGGCAGAATGTGAATCAACCCCCAGTGCCCGATTGCGGGCAGACGTGAATCACCCCCAGTGCCCGATCGCGGGCAGGCGTGAATCAACCCCAGTGCTCGATCACGGGCAGAATGTAAAAAGCCCCCACCGAATATCTCCCTGGTGGTCCAGTGGACACATAATGCCCGATCACGGGCAGAATGTCAGTGACAACCCCCAAACATCTCCGTGGTGTCTGGTGTCCCCACCCACCCACCCACGAAGGCCCTCCACCCGCTCCCCGGCGGCAGGCGGGCGGCAGCATCCACCACCTGCCGCCCGCTGCCCGCAGATGACTGTCTCAGACGCCTTGGTGAGAGAGAGCCAATGGGCATGCAGCCTCATAACAGAGATGACAGTCCAGATTTGTGAATGATGTTCATTCACAAATCTGGATCATCATGTACGGTATGGAAGGTATGCCCATTGGCCTCTAGCTCTGCACCAATGGGCGGCAGCCATACCGACAGTCAGTCGGCGGGTGGGGCGGAAGGCGGTGGATGCGCCGTCCGCCGCCGCCGGGGAGTGGGGTGGAGGGGCCGTGGGTGGGTGGGTGGGGGACACTAGACACCAGGGAGATGTTTGGGGGTTGTCACTGGACATTCTGCTCGATGATTATGGTCCACTGGACCACCAGGAGATATTCGGGTTGGGGGCTTTTTACATCTCGCCCACAATCGGGCACTGGGGTTGATTCACGCTCTGCCCGCGATCGGGGCATCGGAGCTGTTTTGGGGAGGTGTTCAGATACATACTGCCCGCGATCGGGCATCGGAGCTGTTTGGGGAGGTGTTCGATACATACTGCCCGCGATCGGGCATCGGGAGCTGTTTGGGGAGGTGTTCAGACACATACTGCCCGCGATCGGGCATCGGGAGATGTTTGGGGGAGGTGTCTGATACATACTGCCCGCGATCGGCATCGGGAGATGTTTGGGGGGTGTCTGGATACATACTGCCCGCGATCGGGCTGGTGGGGGGCAGGGACTGAGTTGGGGGCCAGCCACGGGTGGCAGCTGCTGTGTTGCGCCCTGAAATACAGCAGCTCACCTGTGGGTGGCCCTCAACTTGATCCTTTTGGGCTCAAAGTTGTGCAGGCGCAGGTTGGGGGTTGTGCCTGCACAACTCTGCACAGCCCGACTGAATATCGGGTTGTGCAGTTTATGCATGGTTCCTCCCCCTCATGTTGAGCATGCATTCATTTGCATTGCGCTGTTGCTCAGCCTGTTTTCAGTGGCGCAACTGCCTCCTGCTGAATATCGCAGAATGGCGCAATGTAGGACTTGCACATGCGCAACCCTGTTGTGCATGGAGCAACCCTTTTGAATATCTGGGCCTTAAAATATATGCAGGGAAGGTTATATCTCCCCATCAATATTGTGGTTTACCAGACAAACGCATCCAATCGGCTATCATGATTATAAGAGATGTGATAGAGCATTTATCACTACAGGGTAAAACAGGGTACTTAATAGGGCAGAGAGAGAGACAGTGAAAATGCAGATATACTGAATTAATACTTTTGTTCAGTATTCACAAAAGAAGATGAGGAGGAGTTACCTAAACCAGACAATAGAAGCACTCTGGGTAGGGAAGGTTGACACCAGTCCATTTACAGAAGAAAGAGTCCTGAAAGAACTAAAACTCAAGGTGGACAAAGCAATGGGGCCTGACAAGATTCACCCCAGAATCCTAAAAGAACTAAGGGAGGCCCTAGTGACACCACTGACCACACTTTTTAACAAATCATTGGAGGATAGGGTGGTACCTGAGGACTGGAGGAGGTCAGATGCGATTCCCCTTCACAAAAGTGGGAGCAAGGCAGAAGCAGGAAACTACAGACCTGTAAGTTTGATCTCAGTGGTAGGGAAAATGATGGAATCACTTCTGAAAGAAAGAATTGTTGAGTACCTAGAGGCCAGTGGGGCACAGGACCCAAAGCAGCATGGATTTACAGCAGAAAGGTCATGTCAGATGAATCTAATAGACTTCTTTGACTGGGTGACCAAAGTAATAGACCAGGAGGGGCTGTGGATATGACCTACCTAGACTTTAGCAAGGCATTTGGCACAGTCCCGCACAAAAGATTAATAATCGTTAGCCAGCCTGGGAGTGGGTCCCAGCCTGGTAGCAAACTGGCTTCACAACAGGACACAGAAGGTAATAGTGAATGGAACACATTCCAAAGAAAGGGGGTCACTAGTGGAGTACCCTCAGGGCTCAGTACTGGGTCCAGTCCTCTTTAACATCTTTATAGGTGACATTACAGAGGGTCTGAGGGAATGGTATGCCTTTGCAGATGACACAAAGATCTGTAACAGAGTTGATACACAAGGGGGGGTAGAAAGGATGAGTAGGGACTTGGCAAGGTTGGAGGAATGGTCAGACATATGGCAACTTGGATTCAATGCAAAGAAGTACAAAGTAATGCACCTGGGAAACAAAAACCCAGGAGAAGAGTACACAATAGCAGGGGAGGTACTAACAACAACAAAAATGGAAAGGGACCTGGGGGTAGTCATATTAGATGATCTAAAGGTTGATAAACAATGTGAGAAGTCAGTAAGGAGAGCCAGGGGGATACTGGGATGCATAGGAAGGGGCATCACAAGTAGAAAAAGGGAAGTGGTTATCCCTCTGTACAGACAGTTGGTGAGACCCCATCTGGAGTACTGTGTGCAGTTTTGGAGACCTCATCTATGCAAGGACATAGACAAGATGGAAGCAGTCCAGAGGAGGGCAACTAAAATGGTGCAGGGTCTGCATCAGAAACCATATGAAAAGAGACTGAGAGAGCTTAATATGTATACCCTTGATGAAAGGAGGGATGGGGGGACATGATAGAAACGTTCAAGTACCTGAAGGGAATCAACAAAGTCCAGGAGGGTAGCACCTTTCAGAAAAGAGATGTGTAAGAACAAGGGGGCACAATTTAAAGATAGAGGGGGGACGGCTCAGGGGTAATGTGAGGACATTTTTTTTCACGGAGAGAGTGGTGGATGCATGGAACCGCCTTCCTGTGGAGATTGTTGGGCCTAAAACAGTGGGGGAATTCAAACATGCATGGGACAGACATAAGGCAATTGTAGTGGGGGGTGGCAGGAAGTAGACTGTTGGTTAATTAGAACCTGCAGCTTATCCAGTAGGTAGGGAAATGGGTAGACTGGGTGGGCCAAATGGTCCTTCAAATGGTCCTTATCTGCCGTCAAAGTCTATGTTTCTATGTTTCTATATCTGCTGACCTTGAAAAAGCCTTTGATTGAGTCTATCCCCCTTATTTGTTCACAGTTCTACAATGTTTCGGGATTCCCACTCAGATTATAAGTTTAATCTAGTTATTATATAAATCCTCCTTAGTTTTTCCTTTTATTAAGGGAGTCCAAACAACAAGATTCAAACTTCAGACTGGTGTTCAGCAGGGATGTCCCTTAAGCCCTCTGTTATACATATTTTCTCTAGAACCTCTGTTACGCTCACTAATTTTTTCACCCAGGTGGACAGGTATCTCAGGTCCTGACCTGAGAAAGCAGCTTCATCTACAAGCGTATGCAGATGATGTATGCTTATTTTTCTCCAATCATGATCAAGTTCAGGAGTTTTTTGCAGAATTTAAGATATTTTCTGGGGTCTCCAATGCTAAACTAAGTATTGAGAAAACAAGAGGCCTGATCATAGGGGCTGGGAATCATATTAATATTTGTAAAAATAACATTTATATAACTATAGAACCACTTTGAATTTTAGGCATATGTTTTGGCCCATAGAACCTCCCAGAAGATAATTGGGATGAGGCATTGAAAAAAAGTAGAAACAAAGGTTGCCCGGTGGCGACAGTGGAAGCTCTCCAAACAGAAACGCATTCAAGCCTTAAAACAATTTATAGTGCCTTGTTTACAATATATGGCAATGATCTTCCCTTTGCCAAATCAGTATGAGACTAGGTTATATAGCATTTTTTTCCAGATGCTTTTGGGTAACAGGTTAAACCCTGTAAAAAGATGCTTCACTTACCTGGAAAAAAAAAGGGAGGAATTGGAATGATGGACCCGATAGTGTTTTTTTCATGCTATATTCATTGCCCACACAATTAAGAATGGACTAATTAGGTCTAATGACGAAGAGGGAGATTGGATACGAATTGTATTAGGACGTTATTTCACAGCATGGCACAATATGGCTCCAAAATTAAATCCCCATATTCACATTCTTATCTATTTCAGACCATCTGTTCAAAAGCTTTACAAATGGCAGATTACTAAAGAAATGATTAGCACAAATAAAGTTAAAACATTATATGGTAGGATAATGAATAAGAGCTATCCAACCGAACCTTGTTTTAAAAACTGTCCAATGGCTCAGAACTCATATATCTTGGGGCAACTTAATAATTCCAGAATTTTGCCTTATATGTGGGAAATGCAGTGGCTTATTATGTATGGTAGATTAAATGTCAGGAGGAATGCTAAATACAAGGTAAAAGAAGAACAGACCTGCCCATATCCTGACTGTATCAACCAAGAAGAAACTATGGAACATTTTTTACTGTATTGCTCCTATGCAAAAGCTTTGTGGGTTATTTAGCAAATACTATTATGTATGAGATCTTAGTAATAGGGATTTACCTCCCTAGTTTAGTGCCATTTCATACCAGTACGTTGGCAATATTGTTTAGTTGTTTGAGATTTTATTTGTGGCAGGTAAGATGCCAATGGGTTATCTATCAAAAAAAAGTTGCACATGAGGAATTTTATCAGTTGGTTCAAAATGAATTATTGAAAATATATTTGAAAGAAACCCAAATGTATAACTCAGGTATGGTTAAAAATTGCTAAGTATAAATATAGGGTAATTAGCACCATAGATTGAGAAAGTTGTGTAAGTTTCGAATAATGGTTTATTGTATTTTTTTCCTTCATGTTTTGAATTATGTTTATTATTTAATAAAAACTCCCCTACTCTTTTCGAGAAGTGCCATGGGATCTTTAACATCCACTTCAACTACCACCAGAACAGGCAGCTGGAACCTCGATTTAACGTCTTATCTGAAAGACGGTGCCTCAGGAGTGCAGCACCCCCCTCATGCTGCACTACAGTGTTAGTATTGGGATATGAACCCAAGTGCCTGGTGTGGGGATAGAACCCACAGCCTTCTGATCTCCCAGCCTTAGAGGCAAGTGTGCTACCTGCTGAGCCACTGACACTTTGATGGCCAACAGAGTTAAGCTAGCCCTGGCAAAAAGAAATACAGGTGAGGGGGTGTAGGCAAAGTGGGCAAGCATTAAGGATGCAATACTTGAAGCAACATCCCATTGTGTTAGAGAGAAAAGGAAGTGCAAAAGAAGAAGAAAACCACTTTGGTTCTCAAAAACAGTAGCAGAAAAGGTCGGAGCCAAAAGGCTGGCCTTCAGGAAACTTAAGGGAACGCAGCGTGATGAAGATAGGGAATCATACCAAACTGCCCTAAAGGAAGCAGGGAAGGCAGTAAGGGAGGCAAAGTCCCAAACTGAGGAAACACTAGTACGACTTTCTATAGATACATTAGTGAAAGGAGAAAGTCCAGAGGGGGTGTTGTTAAAATTAAAGGGGATAAGGGGGCATGTGAGGAGGAGGACCCTGTAAAAGCATCTATCCTAAATAGATACTTCTGCTCAGTATTTACTGAAGAGAAGGTAGGTCAGGGACCACAACCCGGCACCATGAATATAGGGGGGAGGGAGGTGTGCAAAAGTCCCTTCACAAAAGAAAGGGTCCCACAAGATCTCGATAAGCTTAGGGTGGACAAGGCAATGGGACCTGATGGCATACATCCCAGGGTTCTAAAGGAGCTAAGGGTGGAACTAGCAGAGCCATTATCAGAACTGTTTAGTGAGTCTCTGAGCACAGGAGAGGTCCCAGAAGACTGGAGAAGGGCTCATGTGATTCCGCTTCACAAGAGTGATAGCAGGGAGGAGGCAGGGAACTACAGACCAGTTAGTCATACCTCAGTAGTGGGCAAGATTATGGAGGCACTCCTTAAGGAAAGGATAGTGCAACACCTGGAATCCATAGGAGCACAGGATCCAAGATAGCATGGGTTTACAACAGGAAGGTCCTGTCAAACTAATCTCATAGATTTCTTTGACTGGGTAACCAGAGTGGTGGACCAAGGGGGAGCAGTTGATGTCGCCTACCTTGACTTCAGCAAAGCTTTCGATACTGTTCCACATAGAAGATTACTTAATAAGCTGGGCAGGTTCAGGGTGGGTCAGAAGTTGGTCAACTGGGAAACTGGTTGACGGGCAGAAAACAGAGAGTGGTGGTAAACGGTATACAGTCAGAAGAGATGCAAGTCACAAGTGGGGTATCTCAGGGATCAGTCCTGGGGCCAGTCCTCTTCAATATCTTCATCAGTGACATTACAGATGGACTGGAGGGTAAGGTTTATCTGTTTGCAGATGACACCAATATCTGCAACAGAGTAGATGATCCAGATGGGTGGGCAGAATAAGAAGAGATCTGGATAAACTGGCAAAATGGTCAGAAGAGTGACAACTGGAGTTTAACACAAAGAAGTGCAAGATCATGCACATAGGGAAGAGAAACCCTGAAGCCACCTATAGGTTGGGAGGGGAGTTGCTTTCAGTCTCAAGGGAAGTAAGAAACTTGGGCATCATCACCATCACAGATTACCTGAAATCATCCAAGCAGACCACTAAAGCAGTTGGTAAGGCTAGGGGGATGTTGGGGTGTATTAGTACGGGTATCACAAGCCGTAAGAGGGAGGTAATAATCATCCCTCTTTACAGGACACTGGTTAGGCTCCATCTGGAGTACTGCATGCAATACTGGAGGCCACACCTTCACAAGGGCATTAAACAAATTGAGGCAGTCAGGAGAACGGCAACCAAAATGGTGCAGGGACTGTATCAGAAAACATATGACAGATTAACGGCGCTCAATATGTACACCCTAGAGCAAAGGAGGGAGAGAGGTGATATGATCGAAACATTCAAACACCTTAAGGGTATTAACAATGTGAAAGAGTCTAACATGTTTCAATATAAGAAAAATAGCAGGACAAGAGGACACAGCATGAGATGTGAGGGAGGCTGATTAAGGCGTAATGTGAAGAAGTTCTTTTTCACAGAAAGGGTGGTGGATGCATGGAATGGCCTACCTCAGGAAGTGGTGGATATGAATACAGTGCATGGCTTCAAACAGGAATGGGACAGGCATAAGGGAGCAATACAGATGAGTATGAATAGATAGGCCATTGACAGAGCAAAGGCCGATGGCACATTCATAAGGTAGAAAAATAAATGGGCAGACTGGATGGGCCTTGCGGTCCTTATCTGCCATCAGCTTCTATGTTTCTATGGTTGGGGATGGACCGCTGCATGTTCAGACATGATTGATTGGTAAGCCTTCTGATTTAAATCAATTTATAAATCCCTGGACCTGCCATTCATTGACACAATGAGTACTGCTTAAAAAGACCTTTTCGATACCTCGGCAGCAGTTATATTGGATCACTATACCTTCATATCCAGATTTCTGCTTGGCACTCTTGATTTGAGTTTCTGGAATTGGACCCGACAAAGCCTCATTTATTTTCACCAATTAATAGATAAGGAACATATTTTCTCATTTCAACAATTGCAAGCCAAGTTTCACCTGCCTAACTGATTTTTTCAGATATTTACAAATTAGGCATCTTATCACCAAGCATTAATTTTTAGAAGCTCTTCTCCAGGTACTCCATCCTCTCTTTGTCTTGGTCAGGGAGGAGTTGGACTGTTTGGAAAGTGCATGTCTTAATTCTAAACTTTGTACACTGTTAAATGAAGACACTGGGTCTGCCCATATTTAGGACCTCTGGAAGAAACATAAAAACATGGAAGCTGTTTGCAGAAAAGGACCTCCCGACCTACTTAGTCTGTTTTAAATCCCTGCCTACTGTGCCACTGTAGACCCTACCTAATCACTGGTCATACACCCTCACCTTGATATTATGGTCCCCTTGTGCCGATATCATGCATGTCTGAAAACTGTTACCATCTCAGTACCCACCACCTCTGCTGGGATGCTATTCCAGACATCCACCACCCTTTCCGTAAAGAAGTATTTCTTCACATCTCCTCCAAGTCTCTCCCCTTCTAGCTTCATATCATGCCCCTTGTCCTTAAGCATCTCTTTCTGTGGAAAATCCTACCCTCCTGTACCTTATTTATACCTCTGAGGTATTTGAATATTTCTGTCTTGCCTCCCCTTTCTCTCCTTTCCTCCAGAGAGTACATATTTAAATCCCTGAGTCTTTCTGGGTAGGGATTCTGATGCAGGCCATGCACCATTTTGGTTGCCCTTCTCTGTACTGCCTCCACCCAATCTATGTTTTTCCTGAGATGGAGCCTCCAGAACTGGGCATAATACTCTAGGTGGGGTCTCGCCATTGATCTGTACAGGGGCAACACTATCGCCCTCTTTTTGCTGGTGATACCCCTCCCTGTGCATGCCAGCATTCTATTAGCTTTTCCCACTGCCTTATCATACTGCTTTGTTACCTTCAGGTCATCAGATATGATGACCTCCATATCCCTTTCCTGTTTTGTGGTTGATAACACCTCCCCCACAAATGATATGTTGCCCTTGTATTTTTGTGCCCCATGTGCAAAATTTTGTACTTTTTGACACTGAAGCACAGTTGCCAAACCCTTGACCAGTCTTCTAGCTTTTTCAGATATTCCCTGATCCCCTCCACCACGTGTATCCACTCTGTTGCAGATTTTTGTGTGATCCATGAACAGGCATACCTTTCCTTCCGGCCCCTCTGTGATGTCACTAATAAGGACATCGAAGAGGACAGGTCCCAGTACTGAACCCTGAGTCACCCCGCTGGTTATCTTACCTTCTTCTGAGTGAACTCCATTTACCACCACCTTCAGAGTTCTGTTACTTAGCCAATTTTGTATCGATTTTACTATCTTTGGACACACTCCCAGGCTGCCCGGCTTGTTTACTAGTCTTTTGTGTGGAACAGTGACAAAGGCCTTACTGAAATCCAGGTAGGCCACGTCCACCACCCTTCCCTGATCCACCTCCCGGGTAACCCAGTCAAAGAACTCTATCAGGTTTGTTTGGCAAGATCTCCTCACCATGAACCCATGCTGCCTCGGAACCTGCAATCCACTGGTCATTAGGTATCCCCCAGTCCTTTCTTTTAGTAGTGTTTCCATGACCTTGTAACTACCGAAGTCAGGCTTACAGGTCAGTAGTTTCCTGCCTCCACCCTATTCCCACTTTTGTGTAGTAGGACCACATCTGCCCTCCTCCATTCCCCTGGAATTTCCCTCATAACTAGTGATAGATTGAACTGGGCCATTAGAGGCGCAGACAGTTCTTCCTTTAGTTCCTTCAGTATTCTGGGTTGAACCTCATCTGGCCCCATTGCCTTGTCTATTTTTAGCTTTGCTAGTTCCTTGAAGACTCTCTCCTCTGTAAAAGATTAATAGTGTAACCCATTAGGGTCTCTATTTCCTTCAGTGTCACTGATGTCAAAGTGGGAAGCCACTACTCTGCTGATACAGTCCTCTTTGCCTCAGGACCTCCTTTTGAAATATCCTTATAAATGGGACAAATCCCTCATAACCTATTTGGGTATATAAATCCCTCAAAACTTTTCTAATCTTTACTCTCTAAATTATACCTCAACCCTCTCAAAGATAAAGTTGGACTTGGTTAGATGGACTCCTCTTCCCCTCTCTCTGATGGCTAGGGTTCAGTCTATTCAGATGAATTCCCTCCCAAAGATGCTATCCCTAATGCAAAACATCCCGCTTCCTCTCACAGCAAGGGATGTTCAGGATTGGGACAGATCTGTTAGTAGGTTCCTATGGACAAATCACCATCCTAGATTAGCACTTAGTAAGCTTCAGCATCCTGAGGAGAAGGGCAGACTGTCCCTTCCCTGTATCTCAAACTATTGGCTAGCCGCCCTGCTCACACACATAACACTTTGGTTTCTACCACAGAACCAAGCTCCGCTGTGGCTCACAGTAGAGCGATCCATGGCAGACTGCCCCTTAAATTATTCCCATGTATTTCAGCCTGATAATATAACTCAACTACATCGAGGTTCCAGATTTAGGAGAGGATTACTTAATAGTTGGACGAAATTTCTCTCTTGACCATTTAACAGATTCTTATCAACATAGATGGGTATTTCGGCAGAAGATCCATCATGGATCCCCACACAATATGATGTTACCTTTTAGAACTGGGCAAATAAAGGTTTAAAACATTCATACTAATTTTATGATACAGATATCTTTAAATCATTTGATCAAATTAAACAGGAATTCACTATAAATAAAGATGATTTCTATTAATGTTTCTACAGATCTGACATTTTTTAGACACCAAATTTGGCTTAGATGTCACCACACATTATCCCCCCCCCATTTGTCCTTTATTGTCTCAGATTGCGGGGGGTGGTGATAGAGGCCATTTGGTCTCTCAAATCTATAAAGCCCTGCAGGGGACACCTTCCCCTGCCATGGACATGGTACAGTTTCATTGGGAGGCTGAGTTCCAGGTGGAATTGACACAGGAAGATTGGAACCGGATTTGGTGGAGACAACATAAAACTACAAGCTCTTATATTTGGAAAGAATTTTCTTGGAAGGTGGTGTCCAGGTTCTTTCACACCCCCCAGATCACTGCCAAGTTCCTGGTTGGGGGGGACTCCTCCTGTTGGAGACACTGCAGTTGCGAGGTGGCCATGCATACACGTATTTTTTAGTTTTGCCCAGTATTGGCATCTTATTGGTCCCCGATAGAGAATAGGGTGCTGGGCCCCTTCCCTACTCTTGGTGGCATGTCTCTAGCTCTGGGGATACTTCTCCATTATCCACATCATTTTAGGAACCCACACCAAATTTATTTGCTCGATTTCTTGTTGGGCACGGCTAAAAAATGCATCACAAGGCTCTGGCTTCGTCCTGAGTCCCCTACCATATCAGCCTGGGAGGACACAGTATATAATGTCTACAAATTGGAACATATGACAGCCAGACTGCAAAATAAAGTTCCAGAATTAATGATCCATTGGAATATTTGGTTCCTTACTATTTCACAAACCAGACCGGATCAACCACCATAGGGATGGCCCTTTTAAAGGCATACTTTTTTTTCTACTGAATCGGCGGGTGACCGGCCAGTCCTGCATCTCCCTCCCTCCCTGAGTGGTTTCCCCAACCCGGGAGGGACTTAATTTTCCACAAATATATATACGGGCTAACAAGTGCAGTGCCCCGGACCCTCACAGAATTTCTCTCACCCTCCTTTGAGACATATATAGAACTAAAACAAAGGTTATATGCACAGGATATAAAAGCATATTCCATAAACCTCCAGACTAGTAATCTAGATAGAGAAATTGTATTTATTTAACTAGACAGCTAGCTCCTTTTTCATACCTGTGTATTTTATGCAAATTATAAAGTGTACAATGTATTTTTCTTCTTAATCACTTCCTGTAACATGGCTCTGTGGTACCATATAAGTAAAAAATCTGAAATAAAAAACAGTATAAAAAAAAACAATACCTCACCCTTGTTAGCCATCCCTTGGATTTCTTCTATCATACCCATATCTTCCTCCTCCCCCCCTGTGCTGGAGGTCTATAGATCACCTCTATTGGAATAGTGGACCCCCTCCCTGTCTCCAGGGTGATCCACAGTACCTCCACTTTCTCTGACCCCCTGTAATTCTGTGGCCTTTTCGCTCCCTCACGTAAAGAGCCACCCCTTTTCACTTTTTTCCTACCCTGTCCCTCCTGAATAGAGCATATCCTGGTATGGCTACGTCCTAATCCTGGTTTTCATTGCACCAGATCACTGTAATCGCTACTATGTCCAGGTCTCCTGCTACCATGGTGGCCTCTAGATCTGCCATTTTATTGTCCAGACTTCAAGCATTTGCACACATGGCTCTCCATTTTTTACTGCTACCTCCCCTCTTCATGCCCTTTTGTCCTCCCCCTTTTCCAACACTATTTTCTTTCCTCTTTCCCCTTCCCTTTTCTATTTGGTTACCTGTTTGTGTTTGTTCCTAATGGGACTTCTCACCCTTGGGATACCCATTGCTGACCCCGTAAGCGTGTGTGTGTGTGTGTGTGTGTGTGTGTGTGTGTATCTCTGCCTTATTCTGTCTCCCCCTTTTCCTCCACTGTTTTCTTTCCTCTTTTCCCCTTCATTTTCTACTTGGTTATCTGTTTGTGTTTGTCCCTTTTATGTCTTCTCACTCTTGGGATTCCCACTGCTGACCCTGAAAGTGTGTGTGTGTGTGTGTGGGGGGGGGTAGACTATGTCAACCTGCTTTATTCTCCCCCCCCCCAAGCTTGGTTAAATGCTTACTAATGTAGCATTTAAACTGTTCACTGAGGATCTCAGTTTCCTTCCTGGAAGGATGCAGGCCATCACCCCTGTACAGGTCTCTATCCCTCCAGGTAGAGCCCTAGTCCCCAATGAATCCAAATCCCTCTTCCCCACACCATTTCCTCAATCATAAGTTTTGTGTCCCTGGTGCAGAGCCTACTATCATTCCCCTTGTCATGGACCGGTAGCACCACCGAGAATGTAACAGATTGCACTACTTGCCTAAGACCCCACCCATTTTCCTAAACTCCTCCTGAACTGTTTCTGGCCTCTCCCCAGCCAAGTAATTTGTCTCCAAGTGGACAATGACATCCCGCCCTCCCTCCTTGCCTCCCCAGTGATCCTCCTTCCATCCCTGTGAGCTGTGGCACCGCGAAGGCACATTACCACACTCTCTTCATTTCTGCCTGTCCCCAACAGTATCCCCTCACCATGATTCTCTTCCTCCTCCTCTAGGGTCCACTGCTAACCCCCTTGAAGTCTCCACCATGGAGGAACTTCATATCCATCCCAGCAACTACTTTGGGTGCCTCTGTGGAACAGTCTTGCATTGCCAGTGCAATGTAGGAATTCCATAGTGGTATGGGATTTGGGATGTGCCTACCTTCCATCACCCTAACCCTCCCCAAGCCCACCATTGTCCAGCCACTCCTTCTTCCCGGCACCCTTTGAGGTAGCGGAGGTGGAATTGGTGGTCCCTGAGTGGGTGAGTAGGTCCTTCTAACCCAAACCATTTCAGCCTTGAGTCTGGCAACCTCCTCTCTCAGCTCAGAGAGGAGCCTGCAGATGGGGCAGCACCACAATCTCCAGAAGGTCTTCCTGAAGACTGCTGTCCCACAGCTGCTGCACTGCACCACTCCCATCATAGCTACTCCATATTTCCAGACCTTACCTGCTACACCTAAAAATTCCCCCGATAAAATGTTTGCCCACAACCCTTTAAGAGCTATTTTTTTCTCTCCCTTCTTCCCCTGCCTCTTCTGTCTCACTACCCTGCAGGTACTCACTATCTCTTTATCACCAACTCAGTTAACAAACCCCTGATGTACTGTTTAAATCCCCCAGACTACCCTCTAAAACCTCCCCAGTGTGCTGCTTACACACACACACACACACACACACACACACACACACACACACACAGAGCTACCTCCTGCCCACTGCCTGTGATGTCAGTCAATTAGTGGATTTGAAGCCTATATATGTATTGGGTGGATGAGGGAAGGGAGGGCCAAAAAAATTATCCCAGTTATCTCTCTCAGCTAGCAGTTAGCATATAAGTGAGGGGGGAGGGGGAGCTGTAGCTGCTTTCCCCTGTTCCTCTCCCAAATCTAGTATTTCATAAAGGAGAAGCAAGATGGAGCTGGTGCACACCTGACTCTGCTTTCACAGGTCACAGGTCCCTCCCAGTTAGCTCTCTCTCAGCTAGCCATTAGCAGTCAAGTGATGAGGGTGGGGCGCTGTAGCTGCTTTCCCCTGTTCCTCTCCCAGATCTGCTGCTTCTATATGGAGAAGCAAAATGGAGCTGGGATACACCTGACTTCTTTCACAGGTCACAGGCACCTCCCAGTTAACTCTCTCAGCTAACAGTTAAGTGATGGGGAAGGGGGAGCTGTAGCTGCTTTCACCTGTTCCTCTTCCAAAACCTGCTGCTTCTAGCTCTCTCAGCTAGTGGTTAGCAGTTACAGTAAGTGATGGGGGGGGGGGGGCTTTAGCTACTTTCCCCTGTTTTTCTCCTAGATCTGCTGCTTCTAAAAGGAGAAGCAAAATGGAGCTGGGGCACAGCTGACTGTTTTTTCACAGGTCACAGGCCTCTCCCAGTTAGCTGTCTCAGCAGGCAGTTATCAGTTAACTGATGGGGAAGGGGAGCTTCAGCTGCATTCCCCTCAAAGGAAGCTAATATTCCTCTTCTGGGGAAATCTTGTGGGTTGGTCTGGATATCTGTCCATAGTACTACAGTTTCCGCCAGTTGGAGGGAATTTAAAAATAAAGTAGTGGCCCAGTATTTTCTTACCCTGAATAAGACTTTTCATATAGGGTTTAGCCCCACTAACCAGTGTTGGTGACAGTGTGGACAAAAAGGCACCCCTATCCACATTTTCTATGACTGTTCACGACTCGCAATCTTTTGGCAAGAGGTTTGCCAGTTGGACGCCCCATGTTTTAGTGCAAGTGCATCACCCCAAGTTTGAACAGGTGATTTTAGGACTCCTCCCTAAGGGGAGATAAAGGGTACCTTTTCCTCATACTGATGACTTACTGCCCTCAAAACGATTACACAGTTTTGTCTTTCACCCCCTCCAAGTCTCTTAAATTGGCTAGAGAACTGTAGGAAACTGTGGTACATGGAACACTTACAGCACGCTTGCAGTTAAATACTGAGAAATTTAATTCCAGATGGTTTCCCTTCACTTTGATAGTCGAGGAGTTAGAAGGGATTTCAGTGTTGGACCAGCTGGCTGCCTGGGATGATGAGTGGAGACCTGGAGAGACACCTGTACCATTTGCTACTGGTATTCTTTATTATTGGTTGTATGTATCACTCAGATTCATAATACTTTATCATTTTAAATTTATTTTTAGATAAGGGGAGACAATGTTTTGTTTGTTCTTTGCAAAAGAAATTACAGAACTGGCATGATTTTTTCTTGTGTTCTTCTCTAGGCATGGAGACTCTTCCCTGCACTTCAGTATCCTTTATGGCACATTTGGTTTTATTGTTGTTTAGTGCAGGGGTATTGTCCAGACTATGCTTATAGTTTTACTAGTAGTGCTTCTATCTTTGTATCTTCTTTGCTCTTTGTTGGACACATTATTTCACTGTTTAGTACTGCCTGTGGTGCATTGTTGTGTTCTTGGTTCTGCAATAAAATGGTTAAATAAAAAAAAATCAAATCTTTATTGAGGATAAGTTTAAAATTGTTGTACCATCACTTTTGTATTAAAATTTGTAGAACTCTCTTATGCTAGTTTGTGTTGTGTTTATAACTGTATAGTGGCACCACATGGCCTTGGTTTTGTGAACATTGTCCCAGTTCAGGATTGTGTCCCCTTCTTTGCTCCATTGCCATTCGGAGTGCCAGTAATGCCTTCTTCATGGCAGGTGTAACATCAGGGGAGCATTCAGTAG
This sequence comes from Neoceratodus forsteri, assembly GCA_016271365.2. NCBI lineage: Eukaryota > Metazoa > Chordata > Ceratodontiformes > Ceratodontidae > Neoceratodus > Neoceratodus forsteri. Next base: position 452,078,327 of record CM028129.1, on the reverse strand, counting down.
TTTCCGTTTCAGCCTCCTCCTCCTCATCCTTCACTACACCCTCTTGTTTTAGTAACTACAGGGCTTCAGCAATGTCATTGATTTACAGTGGCTTCTAACTGTTACCCATGCAGCACAGTTCATCAAACTCATCCAGGAATAAGCCTTCTGGAGTGGGATCAAGTTGCTCTGGCTGAGGGTCAATGTCTTTTTGTGGGATTCTGTGTGACACTGAAACCACCTTTACTGAAGAAGTTTTGTATGATTTCTGGGGCCACACTATCCTACACTGTCTTTTTCATGTGAGTGGCATCAAGCAGATTTTTCTGCACTATATACTCTGCTGATATTAGATCATCTGCTGCATCCAGAACTTGCAGCACTCTTGACCTCACTGTGGACACACAGTGGCATTTGAAGGCATATATCATGCCTTGGTCAGGAAGCTAGATAATTCAGGTTATAGAGCGGGGTTGGAAAGGTGCACACTGAGATGAAGTTTGGACAGCCTTACTTAATGTCCATTTCAGAATCCCAGATTAATTGTGCAAATATTTAATTCAAAAACTATCTTTCTGACATAAATCACAAGATTGTGCAGCCCAGCAAGGTTCAAATGTGCAACTAAAAGCAGTAATTGATAACATATACAATAATGCATGGGTGTGTGTGCATAATGAGTAGGGATGGAAGTTTGTCACGAGAAAAAGTGACAAAAGTCATGGTTTGGTCACGGCCACTTTTTAAAAAATTCAAGGGGTGGTAGTGGACAAAAGTATGAATGTCATGGCAAAGTCACAGGCACTTTTTTAGTGACATACAATGCTATTAAAGTCAGTTAAGACACAAAGCAAGACATACAACAATGTCTTAGAAACAAATAATTGAATTTATTGCTTTTTCATACTGTTTAAGGATAGCGTTCACATTAAGTGCCATTTGGCCCAGGTCATACATCTTTAAGGATATATTCTTGTTGTTATATAAAATTTATGTATTGTTCTGGTTCGCAGTCCAGAACATTTCATACATTACATTACTTCTGTTCTGTACAATAAGGAAGAAAAGTGCTAAAACCTAAAGTGTTACCAACCACAACTTGTGGCCAAAGTTTCAAACCAATCCCAACCTGGCTGCTGTGCCCCGAAATAACAGGGGGAACAGCATTACTTGTATATGAATATATTTGTTCATTAAATTACTGTTCACAGGGAGGTCAATCAAAACAAAGTGACATGCTAGCAGTAGGGCACATCTCAAATGTCACTGTGCAGCAGTCACAGTGTCGTATAATGCAAAATGGACCTAGTCAGGCAGTATATTTCTCTCTGTCCGGGACCCTTCAGAATCAATGAAACACAACAGAAACAGATGGGATGGATCCGGTCCACAGCAGACAGTTAATGTCACTGTATTGTGAGTGTCAGTTATACCAACCACAGCATACCAATTTCATGTAACACATTCAAATATTTGTTCCTGAGAGGAACAGTAAAATGTAAGTGAATGCTTAAATTGTTGGAATCGATTCCAGCATGTACAACATGAAAGGAGTGAAAGAAAACAAACAACTGATTTTGACTCAGCTACTGTTTTTTTTCCCGGTAACAGCAGGTCAACTCTTACCAAAATCTATGTGGCGTTTGTTAATTCATGCAAGAACCTCTTAAACAATACAGCATATACTGTAGGCAGAGCTGTTGAAGATCCAGAGACAGGAAAGGCAGAGCCCCCCCAAAAAAGGTTAAGACCACCACCTAAGTACCTGCTAGGTGTCTGATTAACTGGTGGTGACCAACCTAGTCTGCAGCCTAAACAAGAAAAGATTGTTGGGGTGTCAAAGCCATGTCTTTCCTGCCTGTCTGCAACCCAAGTGCCACAACCTAAATTTTGCTTCAGTAACATCTTGTAGCAAAAGAGAGCACGTTTCAGGCAACACAGACTGACAGAGTTCTGTCACTGAATTAACATATTAGGTTTGCAGTGTTTAACTTATTTATTGCAACCTTAACATGTTAATTCAGTGACAGAACTCTATCAGTCTATGTTGCCTGAAATGTGCTCTTTCTTTGCTACAAGAAGTTGCTGAAGCAAAATTAAGGTTGTTTTGGCACTTGGGCTGCAGACAGGCAGAAAAGACACACTTTCCACTAACCTGCAGTCCCCAAGCACTCAAGCAGTAGTGTCCCACCAGATGCTGGTACATGTACATAGCACAGCATACAACATACACTGTTGTGCTCTTGAATAATGTTGTGACATCCATCTGAGCAACTTTATTTGCATGGCAGTGTACCTGAAACAACATATGCTGAGATGGCCTGTGACACTGAGGAGAATAGACTAGTGCCAGCTGTATCTGTTAAGACAGTACTGTGTCTAAGGAAATAAAGAAATTAATGAATGACTGACAACACGACAACAACAACCTAATCTGCCTGTCAATAATTTAAGACTTGCATGGAGAAAAAATTTAGTACAGAAGCCCTGAGATCATCTAGGTAAAGAGAAAGTTCTGAGATATCTGACACTAGAACTTTATGCTGCAGCAGACAAAGCATTGTGTAGTGGGATGTCACTATTATGCACGGCAAGCACAGGGCTTTATAGAAGAAGAAGATGAACACAACTGAGAGCCTGAGCCTCTCATAGAGTTTAGGTTCACAGGGGTGGCATTCCACGCACCTGATGTGGCAGTGACCACATCACTTCAGTCCATGCCACTGGGTAGGTGCTCTGGATTAAGTCATTTATCTATTTTACTGAAGCTTTGGCAGTGGCACTATGTGCTGCAGCAGCCGAAGCACTGTGTAGTGGGATGTCACTGTTATGCACAGCAAGCACAGGGCTTTATAGAAGAAGAAGACGAACACAACTGAGAGCCTGAGGTGACTCTCATAGAGTTTAGGTTCAGAGAGGTGGCATTCCACGCACCTGACATGGCAGTGACCACATCACTTCAGTCCATGCCACTGGGTGGGTGCTCTGGATTAAGTCATTTAAGCTTTGTTGCAGCAGCATATCCAGCATTTGTGGAAGCACTTCCAGCTGCTCTATCTCCTAGTGCAAACAAACAGCAACCTAGAGAAAGTCACAACTTGACATGCTCTGCCCAAACCTACGTGTACACTGGACAACAACATTGCAGTCCCAGATATATGTGACAGAGAACATTTTTATGCCACCAATCCCTCGCACACATTTTCAAGATCTGCAGTTAACAACATGCCAAACAGTGGTGTGTTGAATTACCTGCACATCAAAGTGAACTTGAATACCTGACTGCAAAAAAAATAACATGAAATGACAGGCACGGTCAACAGTGAGGCATATTTTGTTGTAAAAAACAAATAAAATTAGCCCCATTTTATCTTCTATGTTGAGCACAAAACAGTTACTAACTTACTTGGATTGTAGTCACAGACATAGAAAACAACAATCAAATTTTTTCAGAATTTTGAAACAGCATATTGTACATAGACAAGTTTGAAGATCAAATTTGTCTGTGGTCATCCCGCAGTACATCACTATATTCTGAAAATGAGCGTTCAGCATCCACACTGTTTACTGGGACTGAGAGGCAATGAAGTGCAATGTGGGGCAGTTCTGGGAATTGTTCAGACATACTTTTCCAAAAAACTAATCATGTTGTCACAATTAACCTCTTTTAAAAAATCTCTGTATGCACGAAATTCTATTTTTGCTTTAATGTTCTCCTCAAATAATGGTATGCCATCAAACACGCTATCTTTAGTCGTGTTGAGCCATTTTGCTCTGCAAGGGTCAAACATACGACAAGCTCTAAAAAATAAAGCTGCTGGCTGACAGAACCTGGAATGCGTTTCTTCTGCAAAGTATGACTTTATTTTATTTGCACATTCAGCTAAAGCTTTCTTTGCTAGTATATGTGCACACTGCTCAGAACTAGTCTGTGCCCAATTGGATAAATCTGTTAAATCATCAAAATTATTTTGTGAGCTAGAGGAACTGCTGCTTCATAACTTCTTAATGCCTGCATTATTCTAGGAGCATACTGCAGCATAATCTGCAGATCACCCTTAACTTCATTAGACTGTGCTAACTCAACAACATCCTGAATAGCAACACTTTCATCTGCATCTTCTCCAAAGAAATTCCATATTCCTGAAGATGTGAGGAATGATACAAAGCAGCATTGAACCAGCTATTCCAATGAGTAATTACTGGAGATGGTGGAACACAGCCATTTTTACCACTGTCCACCAGAAACTGACAAAATCTTGCTTTTCGAGCTGGGCATGCAGTAAAAGTGTGTTTGACAGCTGTAATGAAACTGTTAACTAGTTTAAAATTGTTCCGCCAAATGTCACCAATTAAGCTGAGCAAATTGGCTGTACAAGGGTCATGTACACCATTCAAAAACAAGTTCTTCAAGCTACTGTTCCATGCTTTGTACATATATGCAGCATTATCTGTCACAAAAGCTGAAACCTTATCAAAAGGAACTTCATACTTCTGAAGCACGTCTATGACAGCCTGACTAACAGTTTTATAGTTTGTTCTCTCCAGTATGACACAGTCAAGCAAAATAGCTGACAGCACTGTTTCACTTGAATTTGTTGTAGTGGAGCTGGAACTGTCACCCTCATCAGAAGCTTTAACTGTTGGTACAACAAGAACATTAAACACATATCTATCTTCAGCATCTGTGGTTTCATCATGTACAATACTAATCCCACTACACATCTAAAGTTGTTGTTGTATAGCAAATTTGTGACCCTCAAACACTTTTGGTTAATAAGATTGTCTCAGCTGATGGGCTCTGGGGATTATCCCGATGTATTTCAGCCCATTTTCAAAGTAGGACTTGAGAGATTTATTGGCAAGAACATGCAATGGAATATTGGCTGCTGTAAAAGCTTCGGTTAATTTGTAAAGCTCCGTTCTTCTATGTAACTGTTCCTCAGCTGAATTTCTAAATAGTTCAGTCACTGTTTTTGGTTTTTTTACACCTTACAACTTTGCTTGCTCTATACTTTTGCATTTCCTCTGATGCACTGTACTACCCAAATATTTGTCACAGCTTGCCTTTCTTGAAAAATCCACAGGCACATTGTATGTAGAACAAAAGAGTTTGCCATCACTCACATGAAAAACATTACTAGCATACTGAGCACAGTGTTCATTTGCACTCATTTTTGAAATCTTTGATTTGACATATTTGTCAGAAGAATAGTTTCTCCCCCCAGATGTTGTGCAGCTACCTCCGTTTTCGAAAACTGTCAGCCTCAGTGATTCCACTGATTCTAATCCTGACTCTGAGATTCAATTTCAAAGTTGAAAATTAAATCACAGTACTACTACTACTGTATTTTAAAATATTTCTATGCTCAAAACATTTCAGCTGTAGACAATATACAGTACTACATGCTCAACATACTTGCAGTCTCGAAATGATTCACAATCTAACAAATAGCTGGTGCTCTGTAAATTGACAGTCTAGCTCACACAGTCTCATGAAATAAATGTCTATAAAACTGTCTCTGTGTCACAGTTTTTTTTTTTTAAATGACATGTCTGTCTCAACAACTGGTGGTACAGTACAACAGATGACTGTGTACTGCCAAACTTAACTGATGTTGATCTTCTATTTAGTGTCTTCTTTGAAGAATGAGGGAGTCCGTGAGATGGATGGATGGAGGATGGACGATCACTTCAGACCAACACCCAAACTTCTTTTGCTGATCTTCTGAGATGATCTCTGTGATCTTTATCATCGCCATCGTAGTCTGTCTCTTCACTCTCTAACAGGTGGAACCACCACGTCCCAAGCTATGAGCTTCCCTCCAGACGAGGCTTGCTAGGTAGAAAAAAGACAAAGCAGACCATTACTTGCTTTGCTGATGTCTGTGAGAAAGACAAAACGGAAATAGTAACAGCATGAATGGCACAGATCTTCATGTCATGGTGAGTGAGCCACCCATGCCCAGATTGTGGAGTGCAGCTTAAAAGGGAGACATTTCACTGACAGCGAACTGAGGTGGCATGCATGGCAGGGTGGGTTTTGTTGGGCTAGGATGCAAAACCCCAGCCCAACAAAACCCACCCTGCCATGCATGCCACCTCAGTTCGCTGTCACTGAGATGTCTCCCTTTTAAGCTGCACTGTCTAGGCAGCAGCATACACCCCCCACACACCGCCATGCATCTGAGTAACCCAGACCCAGATTACATGACTGCATTTGTCCTGCTCAGGCAGAAGTTAACTTAGTTCTCTGTCAATCTCACCAACAGGGCACCACACCAACCCCTCTTGGGTGTCTGGCTCACACACAAAACCAGGTGGCAGCAACACATGGTGACAGTGCAGGGTTATCTGTTTTCTGGCTCTTTCTCAGACTGAACTCCTGCCTGAGCAGGACAAATGCAGCAGTGTAATGTGGGCCTGGGTCACTCAGATCCATGGTGGTGTGTGGGGGGTGTATGCTGCTGCCTAAACAGTGCAGCTTAAAAGGAGACATTTCAGTGACAGCAAACTGGGTGGCATGCATGGCAGGGTGGGTTTGCTGGGCTAGGATGCAAAACCCCAGCCCAAAAAAACCCACCCTGCCATGCATGCCACCTCAGTTCGCTGTCACTGAGATGTCTCCCTTTTAAGCTGCACTGTCTAGGCAGCAGCATACACCCCCCACACACCACCATGGATCTGAGTGACCCAGGCCCACATTACACTGCTGCAGGAGTTCACTGAGCTCTCTGTCAATCTTGGTGACAGGGCAGCACACCAACCCCTCTTGGGTGTCTGGCTCACACAGAGAGCCAGGTGGCAGCAACATATGGTGTGGCCCGGACAATACTCAGGAACTACATATTTTTTTTGGTCAAACAAGCTTGGGTTGCTGCTTAGAAAATCCAATTAACTGCACAGTGTCTACCCCCCACACACCTGTTATAAAAAGAAGTGACCTTACCTTACTTTCACTGTAGACCTTATCTTCTGTCCCTAGTCAGGTTCCTGGACCAGTCCATTGCTCTTAAACTGTGATCCTGCTGTAGGTCAATGCAGGCAGGTTAAGGCTTGCACAAAGTTCACTTTTCTCCAGACCCTGGCAGGATGAAATATGGTGGGGGTATCTCTCTGTTGAAATTCTTGCACTCCGCCTCTCTTCAAGAACTGCTGCTCTTCAACTGCTGTTTCATCAGCCAAACATTTTCTGCTACATATTTTGTACTCTAAAGCCTCTAAACTCCCTGCCCTTTGCTTGATAGTGCTTCTTTTAGCAGCATGAAATTAATCCAGAGCACCCACCCACTCAACTGATGTGCTTTCTTGACATGCTGTTTGAGCAGTGCTGTCCAATAGAAGTTCTTTTTATTTTATTCCTTCTCCCTTTAGCAGTTTCAATGCAAAACACAAGCAACAGCTCGCAATTTCACTCTCCCCAGTCCAGGAATTCAGTTTAGCTGCTGCCTGTGGCTTTCTTACATCCACACAAGCAAATCCTCCCTCAAATACAGATACAGGGATACAAGAAGATAGCTTTTATTCTGTCCCTCTGCCTTTAGCTTTTGCAGGGTCACTCCCTCCACAAGTTCACTATCTGGCTCTTTCTCAGACTGAACTCTCCACAAGTTCACTTTCTAGGCAGAGACTCACACAGGCCCACAAGTTCACTCTTTTGCCTTCCCCAATTCAACACTTCACTAGACTGTCTGTTTCTTCCCCCTCCAGGCCACCAGCAATCCTCCCTCAAATGCAGGCAGTCAGAATTTCATCCAATCACGTTTTTACTTCATTTGGTGACCGGAGAAGCCCCCATGAATCCTGGTTATGCTCCCGTTGAAAATTGCTGCACGAGCAGAGAAAATGGTGCCAATATGTGAACGCTTGCGTAGGGCGTAGGGGTCATTTCTGAGGATCTAGAGCATCACACCACTCATGCATGCGCATTCCAGATGGACAGTGCACTACTGCGTGTGCGCAAAAGGGAAACCGCCAAAAAAAGCAAAAGTCATGGAGGCATCTAAATATCACAGTTTCTGTGACCTCTGTGACAGATTTACATCCTTAATAATGAGAAATTATGTGCACCTGAGGTGTGGGATACTGCATAAACCCCGAGGGGTTTATATGAGCATCCCACACCGAGAGTACTATTCTCAGTGTCTACACTAACCATGCATTTTTATGTGTAATTGCGTTCTGTTTTTTAACACTATGATGAAGAAAATGAGCTGAAATGTATTAGTAAGAATATATTTATTTCAGGAAACATGGCAACATTTTATGCAGTAACTAGGTTAGTAAAACGAGTAAACTGTTAAGCAAATATGTATTTTTAGAAAAGAAAAATGAACTAGTGAAGTATACTTATTGTTTTGTGAAGGAAACAGGAAGCTGTAACAATGTGGAAAAAATTATTGGAACACAAGTATTTAAGTATTCAGTTACTCTCTTGTGGAAATTTGCTGTTTTGAGCACAGAAAGTCTGTAAATGAATTTTTTTTCGTGAGATTTTGAATCTTTTTTTCTTCTGAGATCGTGGTTACCATGGCTGTATTTTAATTTGGTAGGTGTGACAAATCTAGTTGGTTCCTATGGAGATGTGAGAGAGAGAGAGAGAGAGGGAGAGAGAAAGAGAGACATAGAGAGATGGTTAGTGTTTTGGAAAGATGTGGATTTTATTGTAAGAGGCTCTGTTAGTTGTACTGTTAATTGTGCAGTTTTACAAATAGATTTTTTAACTGAAGTCGAAGAGTGTGAAGAAAGTGGAAACTAGAGATGCAGCGAATTATAAATCCACCCTCGAAGTGGACACAAAGTGACCACTTCGCGTCCGCAGACACAACGCAAGTGGACCTCATAGAGTGCTCACTTCACCTTATCATTACCATGCCACTTCACGTTCTCATTATGCCTTAACGCGAAGTAAGGCAAAGTGAGAAGAAAATAGGCACATCACATGGCTTGCAGTACTGTAAGTCACATGCTTTAGCCAGGCAGGAAGGAAGTGAGTCAGAAAGATAGTTTCACTTTCTCCTTTGCATTTGTACAGGAAGAAAGCAGAATTGTGAGAGGAGAGGAGTTTGCTTGGCTCTCGGAGTCGTTTCTTGTTACTACTATTTGAAACAGCTTTTTTAAAAGCTATTTTATTTAGTGTTTGTATTGTGTTAGTGTTTTTTGGGTTAGTGAAATTTTTTGTATAAGTTTTGTTTTTGTTTTGTGTGTGTGACTGACTGTGTGTGTGTGTGTGTGTGTGTGTGTGTGCGTGTGTGTGTGTGTGTGTGTGTGTGTGTGTGTGTGTGTGGTCCCGTGGACCCAGGAGGATGGAGGGTCAGGTTGGAGTCGGGGAAGGTGAGTCGCTGGCACGTGGGAGCATTAGGAGGGGAGGATTGTTGACCCATGGGGGGTGGGGCAGTCGTGTTATGTTGGACCGCTCCAGACTCCTGGCCAGTGTTGCTTCCCCCATGGAAGCAACAGGAGCAGCAGCAGCAGCACCAATGCCACCGGTGGCTGTTGCTCGTCCACCTTCTCCACCACCACCACTAACAGAAGCTGTTGGGGCTCCAGCAGCACCCCCTCCACCACCTCCACAGCCACATGAGGTGGCCCCGGCAATAGTGGGTGGTGGTGGGACTCGTGCCCACCAAGTGCGTACTGTGTCTGGTCCTCCCCCCGCAGCTCCCCAGTTTGGGAGTTTTTTAATTGTGTGGGTGGAGACAGCACAGTGGTGCAGTGCCATGTGTGTGGTGTGCCGTGGTCCCCCAGGACACATTTGGGGACCGGCGGCCAGTGCACCCACATGATGAATCACCACAGGGCAGCATGGCAGGCTGCCATGGAGGGGTCCATGCGTCCACCTGCTGGCCCTTCCATGGCAGTGGCCGAGGGTGCTGCTGGGGTGGGAGCTGTGCCTCACAGCAGTCACCACCGCAGCAGGAGGAGGGCTACATCAGGTGCTCCACCACCACCACCACCACCATCACCACAGCCACCAGCACCACCCTGTCCACCACCAGCCCCACTAACTGGATTACCCACTGCAGTGGACCCTGGCATAGTCCCTGTTAGCCAGTCTGACCTCCTCCTGGTGTGGGCAGCACTGGAGGAAAACAACAAGCATTTAATTAATTTGGAGCAGCAGGTTACCAACGTGGAAGGACAGCAGCAGCAAATTCTTTCAGTGCTGCACCTGCTGCTGGACCACCACGGCATCCCACAGCCATAGTAAGTCCAGGTATTGTTTTCTGCCCCCCCACAGACACCTCCACCCCCCTGACCCCACCCCACTACTGTGTTGTACTTTTGTTGTGTGTTTTTTGTTTGTTATTATTAAATCATACATATTTTCCCTTCCAGGGGAATCTTTCTTGCACCACATAGTGCAACAAATTTTTTTGAAAATAATGCGTAAATGCATTACAGTGAGTCATGAGACAGAGGCATTTCCATTCTGAAAATCTGCCCACATTCTGCCTCCCTTCTCAGCAACATTAGTACATGATGGCAGGGAGAGTGCGTGTGCGTGCTCCTTACAGTGAATATCGGGATGTGCAGGTTTGCAAATGTTTCTTTATATTAATGGTTGGTTTGTTGTGAAATGTGTTGCCATGTTTCCAGTAAGAAGAACCTTGGTAGTGGAAACATCCCACATTTCACCACAAAGTGAACCTTATAACATTAGGAAACATTGCTTGGGATAGCTGCTGGACATTCAGTATAGTTGAGCATGCACTTGCGCTCCCCCTGCCATCACGTCTTAACGTTGCTGAGGAAGTGTGGAACAAATGTGGGTTGCTTTTCAGATTGTTAATTCCTCCGTCATGTGACTCACTGTAATGAAATTATGGTTGGTGTTCACAGACATATATTGCACTCTGTGGAGCAAGAAATATTTCAGTGGTAGTAATGCCCCCCCCCTCCCATATTAGTTTATATGCATCACCATAACTATGTAATGTGGTGAATGTCTGTAAAGCAGCAGCACAACAATCTGTTGATAACTCTGACCTATATTTTTTGATGCTATGTTACAACTTCCTTTACTTACATCCTGGCTGACTGGAATGATACGATAATTTGCAGTAGTTGAGTGTGCTGTACTACCTTTTTTCATGTGTGAAATAATGAAAGGAGCATTCCTTTTAAATTGGTGCTGCTGACAGTGAGTGTGACCAGGTCTTTGTCATTGTTTTCCTCTGCTTTTCTCCATCACATCAAGTAGTTGCCATATATAACTTCTGTTGTTAACTAACAGTCATGCATCAGTCAGTGTTTTATATGACACCACGGAACAATAGTTATTAAAAAGCAGCTGCAAATAAAAACAAAGCTGGTCGGAACAATATTGGAAGACGTGCTCATTTTGTTTTCATACATGAAAAAAGTAGGAGTAAGAGAAGCAAAGATAAATTGTGAGAAGAATCGTATCATTCAAGTAACTGATGACTCACACATAAGTAGTGGTTGCGGTGACAATTTAAAGTAGCATAAAAAAGTACAGTTCAGAACTGTGAGGACATTCTTGCAATGCTGCTTTAACTGTAAAAATGTCACTATGACATCATGACTGTGAGCTCACAGCAATAATCACAGAATGCACAAAAGTGGCACACAGTCCTCAGATTCTTTCTGCAGGCCCACAATGCATCCTCTTTGTGTGCAGAAAATTGACAAGTGGTAACCAAGTGAATAGAAACTGTTTCAGCACATACAAAGTCCCCCAGAATTAATGGTGCACTCAGTCATGTGTGCAGTGGTGGCACAGAGTCCCAGTTTTTTTTCTGCAGGCCCACAATGCATTCTCCTTGTGTGCAGAAAATTGACAAGTGGTAACCAAGTGAAAAGAGACTGTTTCAGCACATATAAAGTCCCCCAGAATTAATGGCGCACTCAGTCATGCGCGCAGTGGTGGCACAGAGTCCCCAGGTTTTTTCCGCAGGCCCACAATGCATCCTCCTTGTGTGCAGAAAATTGACAAGTGATAAGCAAGTGAGAAGAGACTGTTTCAGCACATACAAAGTCCCCCCAGAATTAATGGCGCACTCAGTCATGCGCGCAGTGGTGGCACAGAGTCCCTGGATTTTTCTGCAGGCCCACAATGCGTCCTCCTTGTTTGCAGAAAATTGACAAGTGATAACCAAGTGAAAAGAGACTGTTTCAGCACATACAAAGTCCCCCATAATTAATGGCGCACTCAGTCATGCATGCAGTGGTGGCACAGAGTCCCCAGGTTTTTTCTGCAGGCCCACAATGCATCCTTCTTGTGTGCAGAAAATTGACAAGTGGTAACCAAATGAAAAGAGGCTGTTTCAGCACATACAAACTCAGTCGTGCGCACAGTGGTGGCACAGAGTCCCCAGATTTTTTCTGCAGGCCCACAATGCATCCTCCTTATGTGCAGAAAATTGACAAGTGGTAACCAAGTGAAAAGAGGCTGTTTCAGCACATACAAACTTAGTCATGCGCACAGTGGTGGCACAGAGTCCCCAGATTTTTTTCTGCATGCTCACAATGCATCCTCCTTGTGAGCAGAAAATTGACAAGTGGTAACCAAATGAAAAGAGACTGTTTCAGCACATACACAGTCCCCCAGAATTAATGGTGCACTCAGTCAAATCAAATCAAATCAACTTCATTTTTATAGCACCTTTCAAAACCAAGGCGCTGTACGTAAAAAACATATACATAAAGATAAAATTTTAAACAAAAACATTAAAACAGATCATCCATAGCTAGGGAAAGCTAAACTAAATAAATACGTTTTTAACTCCGTTTTAATCTATCGACAGTTGGGCATTCTCTCAACCAGTGAAGCAGAGAATTCCACAGGGTTGGCGCTGTAAAAGTGAAGGCACGAGATCCTGATGTCTTCAATTGTACCCTGGGAATCTCCAGCAATCCCTCATTGGCAGAACAGAGAGGATGGAGGGGGCAGTAGGGTACCAGGAGATCTTGCAGGTAACCTGGTCCCTGATCATGTAGGGCTTTAAAGTTTAACAAGCCAACCTTAAAGGTGATCCGCCACCAAACAGGCAGCCAGTGCAGTTCGCGGAGCACAGGCATAATATGACTGGTTCTAGAAGTCCCAGTCAAAAGCCTGGCTGTTGCGTTCTGCACCAGCTGCAGGCGGGGATATCAACCCCGGGTAGCCCTAGGTAGAGGGAATTGCAATAATCAAGACGGGTAGTGACAAAGGCATTGACCAATGTTGGAAGATCACCCGGAGGAACCAGGTGTTTCACCGGTGTGATATTCCTCAGATGGTAAAAAGAGGATTTGATGACAGCTGACACCTGAGATTTAGGGTCAAACCATCATCAAAAATAATGCCCAGGTTGCGCACCTGATCAGAGACAGTGAGCGACATACCACCAAGTAATAAGCCTGATGGTTGTCCAGCACCCAAACCCACCCCCAGATGACCTGGGTCTACTACCAGCACCTCAGTCTTATCCGGATTCAGTCTCAGCCAGCTGGAACTCATCCAAAGTCTGATCTCAGCAAGGCAGTCATTTAGCATGGAGAGTGCATCATCTTGTCCAGGCAGAAAGGACAAATACAGCTAAGTATCATCTGCATAGCAGTGAAAACCCAGACTGTATCACCTGATGATATCTCCCAATGGCAGCATATACACTGCAAACAACATGGGGGCTAGAATGGAACCCTGCGGTACCCCACAAGGCAGGGAATGAGCACCAGAGGAATAAATTCCAGTGGCAACTCTCTGAGACCTGTCTGTGAGGTAAGAATGGAACCATTTGAGGACTGTACCAGACAGCCTACAAAAGAACCGCAGGTGCTCCAATAGCACACCATGGTCTACAGTGTCAAATGAAGCAGAGAGATCGAGAAGGACCAGAATGGTACATGCCTTTTGATCTCTAGCCATGAGAAGGTCATTCAATACCAGGATAAGGGCAATCTCCCATGCTATGCTTCTTCCTAAAACCAGACTGGAGAGTATCATAGATATTGTGAGTTGTAAGACGATCATCCAATTGCAACGCAACCACCTTGTCAATAACCTTACCAACAAATGGCAGGTTAGAGATAAGCCGGTAGTTGGCTAGGCAATCTGGATCCAAGGAGGGTTTTTTAAAGAGTGGTCAGATGACCGCTTCCTTGAGGGGGTCAGGAAAGACCCTCCTCTCCAAAGACTTCCAGACAATGTCAGCAAGGATCAGACAGATAACTTCTACACATCCCATTAAAAAGGGGTGTAGGACCCAGATCCAAATAACAACTGGTTGGTCGCAATGTTTGGATGATCTTCACAATGTCAGTGAACTCCAGCCGGCGAAAATCTGACCAGACAGACCGAGTGGATGCCCCTTCCTGTTGACCACTGCAATCCCTCAAAGGGGAGGTCGGACCGATGCCAGACCTGATGCTGGCAACCTTATCTGCAAAAAAAAAATGAGCAAACTCCTCACATCTCAGCTTAGAAAAAGCTTCTCTGGGCTGGAGACAGATTGGATTGCACAATCTGTCAACAGTCCGGAAGAGCTGAGCCGGTCAATTCTGTGCAGCAGAAATCTCCCTGGACAGGAAGTCTGCCTTCTTATAGGTGATTTCTGATTGATAGCCATCATAATGTGCCATCAACGTAAGCCTGTCAGCATCATGGCCAGACTTCCACCAGGCTCTCTCCAACCTTTGGCCAACTCGCTGTAACTCCTTCAAGGAGCCATCAAACCAAGGGCTCCTTGAATGAAGGGTGAGAGGCCGAACACGAACAGGAGAAATCTTGTCCAGAGCATCTCCCACAGCCTTATTATAGGCTAGTACGAGATCATCTGGACTCATGTATTCACCCGACAAGCCCGATAGATCCAGTACCACCTGTAATTCACTGGGCTTAATGCCCCTTAAAGGGCGGTACTGAACCAACTCCATAGGGGTAGACCTAATAGGGGGAGCCCTGAAGCTGAACCTTATGGTGTGATGGTCAGACCAGGTGACTGGTTCCAGCCCCAAATCAGCAATCTCCATACCCAAAAGAAAGATCAGGTCCAATGAACGACCCCCTACATGGGTCGAGGAGGTAACCACCTGTGTTAGGCCCAGCGACCAGCGTCATCATCAGCTGGAGGAGATTTTGACCAAAGTGTGAGAGTTCATCGTCGACCCAAGCATTGAAGTCCCCCAGAACTATCAGTCTGGGGGATCTCAATACCAAGCCGACGAAGTTTGCTATCTCCTGCAGGAATTCTCCACCGTCTCCTGGTGGATGTTAGACGAGGAGAATCCCGCAACCTACACCCTCTCCCAGCATATATTCAAAGGATCTGGTACTTCCCAATGGCACATTCACAAGGCCCAGCTCAGTCTTAAACATAATGGCCACACCCCCGCCCCTATGATCCAACCTTGGACAGTGTATCACCGAGAACCTGGCTGGAGTTGCTGAGGCTAATATAGGGCCTGGATTTTCATCCAGCCAGGTCTCGGTGATGCAAGCCAGATCTGTTGATCCAACAAGATCAGCTATAATAGCTGTCTTGTTTTTGATAGATCTGGCATTGCATAACACTGCCAAGGTGGGATGAGCTATTGGGGAAGACCTCGGCACCTGCCCACTAAGGTTGGAGCCCTTGGGTATGGGGACAAGACAAAAATAACCTCTATCCTGACTTCATTTTGCCCAGGGCATCTCCTGGACCCCACAATCCCAATCCGCCTTCCCCTTTCCTGTCCCCCACCAGGCCCAGCTCTCCATCTTCTTTTACGTTTCCTAAGAATGCCCAAAGCATGACACCTAAAATAGGTGTTGGATGACAATGGGGGACATTCAAAGGGACATAATTCCCTGAGCCTGGTGGGACAATAATGCCCAACCATCACTGAACCTCCCCAACACATTATAAATAAAACCAAATAAACTGGAGAGGAGTAAAAATAAAATAATAACAAAAATAATAAACAAAACAAAACCTACCACTCTCAAATAACCAGAAAATTCTCTCCTCCACTCTCTCTCACAGAGTGGATGGGGGGGGTCATAAAACCCACACACTGTCACGCATTAGAAAAAACTAAATATATAAACAAATAAAACAATACCAAACACTTAAAATTAATACTTATTCAAAAATAAAATAAAATACTAATTCATTTATAAGTCATGCGGGCAGTGGTGGCACAGAGTCCCCAGGTTTTTTCTACAGGCCCACAATGCGTTCTCCTTGTGTGTAGAAAATTGACAAGTGGTAACCAAGTGAAAAGAGACTGTTTCAGCACATACAAAGTCCCCCAGAATTAATGGCGCACTCAGTCATGCGCGCAGTGGTGGCACAGAGTCCCCAGATTTTTTTCTGCAGGCCCACAATGCGTCCTCCTTGTGTGCAGAAAAGTGAAAAGTGATCATCTCAACTGGATTGAAAGGCTCCCTTTTGATGTACAGTAATAGTAGCCTTTGCTCAATGAGAATTTTTTGCACTTAAATGGAAACGGATAACTCTCAAGCACATGAAGGTATTTATTTTTTTTGGGGGAATCATATTTTCAGTTTTGTCTGTAATGGTTTCTTATTTTTTAACTTCTTCACAGATTTCATCAGCATCCTTCTGGAGTCTGGTTGTTAATGATGGTCATGGTCATCTAATGAAACGACTTCTGCCTGTTGCATGTGTGCCCAAGCTCGGGTCGGGGGAGGGGTGTGCCTGATGTTGAAGAACTTTTTTGGATAAGGCCACTTTGACAGAACAACAAAGTATTGCAAATTTTCCTAAAAAAGGAAATGAATGACTTCTTAAAAGTTACAATTTCATTGCTATGTGTCCCTCCCTGGTTCTCAAATCTCAATCCCTATTGTCAAGTTACATTTCAGAGACACATCTTGTCAACTACTAAGACAACCTGTTGTGTGCAATATTTGCAGCAGTCTTTACAAAGCAATGAAACAGATTAAATAAAATCTTCATACTTACCAGAATGGATTTCACATGGACATTACATCGGTTCCTTTCTGTACAGTATAGTTACAGCATCTTTCCCAATGAATAATAGCGATGGAGCCTGTTTTTGTTCTCCTGTAAAAGAAACAAAAGAAGTGTACTGTATGTGTTTTGCCACTGTGGCTCTGAAAAGCTACAGAAAACAAAACAGACAACTTAAGGAAGTGAGGCAGCATAACAAACATGAGTGCACATACTCACTTTATGGTTTAAATATTAAGAAGCTGGTGGTGGTGGTGGTGGTGCACTGGTGGACTGGTGGTCCGTGGGGGCAGACAGACTCATGGTGGCAGCAGAGTTGCATAACATCAGTCCCAGTGGTGGTGGTGGTCCATGGGGGGCAGACAGACTCATGGTGGCAGCAGACTTGGATAACATCAGTCCTGGTGGTGGTGGTGGTCTGTGGGGGGCAGACAGATTCATGGTGGCAGCAGACTTGGATAACATCAGTCCCGGTGGTGGTGGTCCGGGGTGGGGGGGCACACCGCCTTTTAAATACTGTAGTTAAAACCTACCAACATTAACCACATCATCATCCTCATAAAGAAAAATGCCCTCACAGTCATCGATGTCTGAAGTCTGACCACTGGGAAATTCTTTCTCCATTGTGTCATCATCTACGTCAGTGGTGGGCCATTTCAGGCAGCCACTGCCAGTGCCACTAGGATGCTCCGTTTCCACATCAGCAAGACCACCATGACTAGGCCGGGGTACGAATACCGAGGTTGCAGTCTGTGCTGGTGTGTGCCTCTCATTCATTTTAATGAATGCTAGCAAACTAACATTTGCAGGAGACAGGTTTGTCTGACGATCCCTGATTATTGCACCTGCTAAGCCGAATACCCTCAACACTTACACTGGAGGGTGGGCATGTGAGATACTTCAGTGCCACTGCAGTCAGCTCTGGCCATTCACTGACCTTTCCACTCCAGTACAAAAGAAGATCTTCACTTATTGTCAGATGCCTGTTTTCAGACAAATATGACTCAACCATTCTCTGTGCCACACTAAGTCCGATTGTTGATGCATCAGCCTGTTCCTCAGAATCATTGATTTCACAAATACCCACTTGGGATAAAGCCTCCCAAAGCAGGTTGATGACAACCATTTTGGATGACAGACCACAAGGAACTACAGTCCCCTTACCCTTGCATGATATGCTTGCTGGTCCTCCAGATACACCTTCAGCTGGATTATGCTGCTGAAGGTTTGCAAACCTTGACACGTGACATCTGTGCCCCATGAACCAAGTGAACCAGTTGACCACTGATATTTTTTACCTGTTCAGGCCCTCCCTCCAGCACTGATGCAATTCCACGTTTGTATCATGGATCCAGCATTGTTACCATGGCAAAGTTGTCACTATGCTGAATGCTCGCAATGTGACGATTGTGGTCGAATACTGTCAGCATGTGTTGCAGCAACATACTGCTACCACCGTCTCCGGCAACATCAAGGCTATGCCATACATTTACCAATGTCTGCCTCAGCACCCGCAGCAGTGGAATTGATTGGCTAATGGAGGCAGACTCACCACTCACTGCTTGTATGGCATGTTCAAAAGGCCGCAAAATTGTTATTACAGAGTCCATGAGGCATCACTGTTCAGTTGTCATAGACATGGAGGCCCCAGAACTGTCACGGCTAGTGTGCATAACAAGATATTCTGTGATGGCTTTGTATTGTTCATACAACCTCTCTACCATGTATAACGTGGAGTTCCATCGGGTGACTACTTCCAGCTTCAAGCAGTGCTGAGGCAGGCTGTTTTGTATCTGCAACTGCCACAGCTGGTCTTGAGCCTTTCCAGATCTTGAAAAGTGAGAGCAGATACATCATGCAATGGTCAGCATTTCCTTTATGTCAGGGTGCTGCAGAAACTCCTGAACCACAAGATTTAAACAGTGAGTCTTGCATGGAACACAAAAAAAAAACACCAGTCGTGATGCATTTCACCACATTTGACCCATTGGCACTTGCTATGAACCCAGCTCTCAGGAACAGAGGGTTCAGCCATCTGTCAATTTTAGTCAGTACCACGTCCAACATGTTCTCTCCAGTGTGTGAACAGGCCACACTGTGCATAGCAATTGTTGCATGAGGGCGAATTCCCAGAAGATTGCTGCTGCGACAATCCACCTTCCTGCGCTGATTAGTCACACTACCAGCATCACAAACAACCCCCGGCACCTGCGCCCAGTTTGCAGTTATACGCAGATATGAACTCCCCACTGTTTTGCCTCTTGTCCACATATCCATACTTAAATGGATGAATGGAGAGGAGGAATGTTGAAGTAAAATAAACAAGTCACATCATATGGGAGATTAGATTAATACTACTAACGTAATCCAGACAAAAGAAAATAATGGAGGTAAAGACATGTACAAGCCGGAAGAGATACATTGTAATAATGTATGTTGAATTTACTGTCTATTGAACTTAAAATTAGAAAGGATATATATATATAGAGAGAGAGAGAGAGCAAAAAACTTTGTTAATGCTCTAGTTAGAGTTAAAGCCAACAAAAGTAGGGATATGCGGCATTAGAGTTTGCAAACCTAACACACCACCCCCCCACCCTACACACACCAACAGGCACCAGGGATGTGCCTGGGGGTTGTCAGCCCTAACACTCTCCCCATTCTATAAATAAATAAGCTGATATGGGTACAGTATAGGAGAATGGGGTAATGTTAGGGCTGATGACCCCAAGGCACACCCCCATGCCTGTTGGTGTGTGCAGGGTGGGGGTAGGGTGTTAGGGTTGGAAACCCCAATACCACATTTCCCTATTTTTGTCACTTTAACCCTAACTAGAGCATTAACAATGTTTTTTTTTTCTTTTTTACAATTTATTTCCTTACTTTCTGAGCTAGTATAATTGTATCCTTATTTGTCTGTGGGAGCGCTCCCATCCCTCCATGGATGTGTATATGTACTGTATCTAGCTGTGGAAGCACAGGTCCCTCTGGGCCCTGCACTTCCATTTATATGACCACATTTTCAGCATTGTCATCTTACTACCACACCTCATGTACCAGGTACAGAAAATTTTAGAATCCCCACCAAAACGTAATTCTGCACAATTGCGATGCCATTTCTTGCCACAGGGGTGAAAACACATTTTGGCCAGGATTTGAAAAATAACAACAGTAACACACATGAGGTGGGGTAATAAGAAGGCTATGTTGAAAATCTGAGATGAAAATATTTAACATTTCCAAAGTTACGAGCGTGCGTAATGAAATTGCAATGAATGGTCATAGCAAACCCCTCCCTACGTAACCAATTACTCAGAGCACACTTCACCTCCAGTTGCTCCTGTTTGAACTAAGAAATTTTTTTCAAATGTCACGCTGTTAAAAACTAAGTATTGTACAGTACTCTACCCTCTGTGTCTTTACACTGAATGCATGTATCCTACCCTTGGCTGCAATTTTTCTCCCAAATGTTTTCTCCTAAATTGTTAATGTACAAGCTTTTGCTCATTTCTGTACTGTCTAAGCATTTCCAATTTATGTATGTGGGTCTCGGCCCCCAGGTCACATCTGGAATCAAGCATTTTGCTCAGTATGTTTTCCTGGTAAAACTCATAAATAAATAAATAAATAAACTTTGCCATTTTTACATATTTTGACCCCACATTTTCAACATAGCCTTCTTATGACCCCTCCTCATGAACAAGGGCAGAAAAAACTTCCAAATCCTGCCCAAAATATGAATTTGCCAAGGGACCACAAAATCACCTTTCAGGTGGGAGCTGCATAATGACAGTCCTATTGTTCATGAGGTGGAGTCCCCAAAAGGTCATGTTAAAAACTTGGGATCAAAATGTTAAAAAATGCCAAAGTTATGCATAAAAGTTGAAATCCCCATTGAAATACATTGAACCACATTTTTTTTTTCTTTTATTTAGTTGTTTAACCACGTATAGCACACTGAGCTGGAAGCTTTTACAGGAGCGACCTGGGAGCACAAGGAGGTTAAGTGACTTGCTCAGGGTCACACAGTATGCAAGTGGAAGCTGTGGGATTCAAACCCAGGTCTGGTGCTGGATGTCACCAGATTTGTGCCTCAGAGCCTTAGGACCACTACTTGCCTCCCCTACTCTGACACCACCACTCCTGCCTCCACCAGGGAGCAACCACGGAGCGGGATAGCAAATCCTCCCCAGCAGAGGAAAGCTGTCTGTTGGACACTCGGTTCTCTCCTTCACCTGCAGACTCCTGGAACCCAAAATTGCTCCTGACCCTGGTTTGCTGGTATGGCACAAGGTGTGGCGTCCAGTGCCTCAACCCTCCGCACCATCAGGCTGGCTGGTAGGATTTTCATTTTCAGTGTCCTAAACTTTCTGTAACAAAAGAAATTGGGGTCCCCAGACAAATTATGGAGTTGCAACCAATTTAGGGGATCTGACAAAATAAATTAATTTTACTTTTTCTCCCACCAGGATTGTAAAGAGACTGATGCTGTTGTGTGCCCCCGTATTGCTGCCTTTCTTTTGACTCATGCCTAGTTAAATAAGGTAAATCCTCTGCCCATCTAAGACCCACCACTGTTCCACCCAGCTCATAGACACCCCTTCATTTATTTTCATATGTAATAATAATCACCATCCAACACCTCTTCTGTCTGTCACCATCAAGCTCGAAGTGGCAGTATCTTGTCACAGTAGTGCTTTGTGTGATTAGATCAGGTCTGCAGTGTTCTAAGGACCTGATGAAAATGTTGCCATCAGATAAGGAAGAACTACGTACCTAGCCCTAGTGTGAAGGGATTTACCAGCTTGATTTTAGACACACCAGCACTCCACACCGCAATGCTCTGCTTAAGACTCAGTTCTCTACTACTTGCTCTTGCATCTTGCAGCCTTGATGTCAGTTGTTCATTTGCCTTCGCTATTTTTACCCTGTTATTGACAACCCTGCTTATCAATCAAAACTTTATTTGTAAAAAGGCACCTTTCCGAAACCAAGGTGCCTGTACATAACATAATAAAAATCAAAAAATGCTTAAAACAGTATTAAAATTAATCCAAGGCAGCAACATTTAAAAATCATTATATACAAGGCTAAAAAGATGTGTTTTTAATGCTCCCTTAAAGCTTTGGACAGTTGGGCAGTCTCGCACCTGACGAGGTAGAGAATTCCACAGGGTTGGGGCCATAAAACTAAAAGTTCTGGCCCCAGAGGTCTTTAAACGAACCCTGGGAATCTCCAGCAATCCCTTGTCAGTGGATCGGAGAGAGCGGGAGGGACAGTAGGGACAAAGGAGATCTTTCAGGTAGCCACGTCCCTGATCGTGTAGGGCCTTATAGGTCAGCAACCGAACTTGAAGGTGATTCGTAGCATAATGGCAGCCAGTGCAGTCCAGCGGAGCACAGGCATTATATGACTGGCCCCTAGAACAACCAGTCAATAGCCTGGCTGCCGGATTCTGCACTAGCTGCAAGCGCTAATCTCAACTCCCCAGTAGCCCAAGATAAAGGGCACTGCAGTAGTCAAGGCAGGAGGTAACGAAGGCGTGGACCAAAGTAGGAAGATCATCAGGAGGAACCAGGTGCTTCAACCGGGCGGATGTTCCTCAGATGGTAAAAGAGACCTCGACAGCTACCGACACCTGAGATTTAGTGTCAAACAGTCATCAAACTCAACGCCCAGGTTCCATACCCGGTCTGAGGTAGTTAGCTGAACATCCCAAGCCATAAACCCGAGGGTGACCTCGCCAACAAACCCGCCTCCTGGCAACCTAGGTCCACAACCAGTGCCTGTTTTCTCTGGATTCAACCGCAGCCAACTCACATTCATCCAGCCCTGGATTTCGGCTAGACGGTTGTTAAAGACCGAAAAGGCAGCATCTTGGCTGGGCACAAAGGACATGTACAGTTGAGTATCATCTGCATAGCAGTGAAAACTCAAACCGTAACACCTAATAATCGCTCCCAATGGCAGCATGTACACCTTAAACAACATGGGTGCCAAAATGGAGCCCTGCAGGATAGGGGGAATGATGCAGAGGAAAAAATCCCAGACACCACCCTCTGAGTCCTACCTTCGAGGAAAGATCGAAACCAACTGAGGACTATACCAGACAGCCTATAGATAAACCGTAAGCGCTCCAATAGCATACCGTGGTCCACGGTGTCACATGGTGCAGAGAGATCAAGAAGGACCAAGATGGAACGAGTCCTTCGATCTCTCGCTATTAGGAGGTCATTTAGTACCCGGGCAAGAGCTGTCTCAGTACTATGTCTCTTCCTAAATCCGGACTGGAGAGAATCATAGACATTGTGGCTGATCAAATGATCATCCAGCTGTGACGGGACCACCTTCTCAATAACCTTACCCACAAAGGGCAGGTTAGAGACAGGCCTGTAGTTAGCCAGACAATCTGGGTCCAAGGAGGACTTTTTAAGAAGGGTCTGAATCACAGCATCCTTCAGAGGATTTGGAAAAATCCCCCTCTCCAAAGACCTCCAGACTACTCAGCAAAGACGGACTGATTTTATCCACACAGCCCACTAGGAGACATGTGTTGCCTGGGTCCAAACCACAGTTGGTCGGATGCAACGACTGGATGACCATCACTGTGTCACTGTTTGTGGGAAGGCCGAAGTCAGACCACACAAATTAAGTGTCCGACATCTCCTGCTGACCATCACAGCTCCCATTAGGGAGGGTCAAGCGGATATCAGACCTGATTGTGGCGACCTTATCTGAAAAGAATTGAGCAAACTCCTCACACCATTCTTGAGAAAAGGCTCTTCTGGGCTGAAGACAGATTGGATTGCACAATCTGTCCACAATCCAGAAAAGCTGAGCAAAAGCTTATTGTTGTCATGTTGGCTGCTGTGCAAATACGTAATTCTGTGCATGTTGCTACTTTACCTATACTACCTTGTCTATATGTTACTATTTATATATATATATAAGTATTTTGACTACTCTATTATGATTGTATTGAATCATGTACAGTACATGTGTAACTTCAATTATTACTGTACCCTGCCTATCCCATATTCCCTCAGGGCACATCTGGAATCGAGTGGTACACTGCTCAGTATGCCTTCCTGGTAAAACTCTTAAATAAATAAATGAAGGCAACAGATTCTGAATGGCAGAGTCTTACAAGGCATGTTTACACAGCCTGCCTTGGCTGTAACTTTCCTTACTGCTCTTTTCTGCTTCAGCCCTTCTCCAGTGCAGAGGCGCATCCGCACAACCCCTCTTAGCACCAGTGCAAGCTGTGCTCAAGTGCGACCATGAGCTGGGGTGGTCAGGTGTTGCTTGACATTAGTAATGACATATGAGGTGACTTGATGGTAATTGCCTTTTTATGACCAGCGATTGGCATGCTGTTTTTTTTTGTTTTTTTTTTAACCAGGAGATAGACTGGGCACTGCCCTTTTCAGCATACCTGACATTCAACCGATGTGTGGAATCTGCAGAGCAGTGCTGCATCCTTCTCTGCAGTCCCAGCCAAGTCGGTGCATGTGACAGGGTTTGGGCTACTGGTGCTCCATGCTGCCAAATCAATACTCACTTTCTATTTACAGTGCAGGAATCATGGGAGCGCATCTTGCATCATTATGAGCAGTGCTGCTTGTCCACACAGCAGTTTACACACTTGCTCCCCAACTCTCCTGTAGCCCCAGGAGAGGATTCAGAAGTGACTTACCATGATTGGGTAAGTGTCTACACTGCCACATTTGCAAGATAGCAACAAGTCTGATCCGGTCACTGCAGTGCAGATGTGGCAGTGTAAACACACCTGTAGTCTGTATGCAGGTCAATTTAACTAGCCTTGGTTAAATAAAATACAAAAATCTTTGTCCACAGATGCCACCCCAAAGATCTACCACAGAACACAGGTATACAGCCTTAGCAAGTAAATCAATGCAAAGTGAAGATATTGATTTTGTCTTGGAAAATGGGTTGTAGAAATCCTGCTCTCTGATTGGACAAGAGCACCCTCTACCCAGGCAGGTATCAGGCAACAGAGACCAGTAAATATCTTGTCCATGTGCCTACCTGCCTTTTTACCAAATCGCTGGGTGAAAGAACGTTTAGGTTTGAATTAGCCGCCAGTTTTTTGGTTCACTTAGCGAAGGACACAGCAATTCATGCCCTGACACCACAGTGCCTATTGTAAATTCTATTCCTACAAACAAAAAAGAAAAGTAAATGCTCACTTACTTTGGTTATTCCCCCACAGTACACTCATCCCCAAAAAGTTTTCTTTCTAAATTAATAGCACCAGTATAGTGTGTTGTGCTCAGCGCTATCACACAGTTTCCTTTAACTTCCACCCAGCTTGCCCTACCTCCCCCACACTCACTACAGAAAAGTAGAAAAAAACCTAACCTGGCCAATTTAACCCATTCTCATCAGCTTCTTGGTGGCACAGCTGCCGTGTCCAGATTTGGTTGCCATGCCCGATCCTGCTGCTCTCTGCTTCAATTTTCCTACTAGATTGCACTGTCTTCCTACTTAACAACATAGCATTCTCTGACAGTGGTCCCTTAATACAAAATATCAGTGGCCAAAAGGAACAAATCCATCAGAGGAGTTGGGCAGTAAAACAAATAATAATAAAAAAAAACACACCTTTAAAAACAGCAGCTATCCATGGGGGGAGGGGGGGGTCAGTCCACATAGGAACAAATAACACACAAGTGAGCCCACGCTCACAGAAAGAGTGGGTGCTGAGCCAAAATGAACCTAACAAAAAAACACCAAAGGCAGCACTCAAATAAGTTAAAAAACATAAAGACAACACTTAAAAACTTACAAACCCGAGTCAACCAATGTGAAAAGAATCACTCTGGTAACCATGACAACAGGTTCAGAAGTTACAACAAACTATAGAGGCTCAAGTAGGACAAAAGTCTCTAACTCAAAAAAACAAACAGCGTTGTAGTGCAGGCAGATAACATTTTATTACAAAATAAATAAAACACTTGAGATTTAACATTTTAACATGAAAATAGTTTTCTTTTCAAACATACAATACAGTGTGCCATTTTCTAAGTGCAATAACACCCTCAGGGTGGTGATGGACAATCAGACCTTCCAGGGTCTGTAAGGTCCCTCCGCCTGTGAGCGTTGGGCCTCATTACACCCATCGGTGGTCTGTTGTGCCCAATACTGCCCACCCTGTTGGGTATTAGTGCTTACATAGGTCATCTGGGTTGGGTGTGGGGAATTGGACACTCAAGTGTGGTTTCCACATGTGCTGCATCTTGTCACTTAGTGCTGGTGACAGGAACGGCAGTGACTTAATCTTATCACAAAGCTTACAGTAGCTAGAATGAAGCGCCACATTCTTGACTTGAGGTAGATGGTTATGTTGTCTTCTAGTGCTCTGTGTGAAATGTTATTCTTCACGCTTCAGTAAATGTTTAGGTATTTTTGAAGTACCGTTAAAATTTCCAGGGCACTGAATGATGGAAAGTACAGTATGTTGAATTAAAGGGTCATGAGTTCCCAGCAGGAGTGGTTTGCCACCAGGCTATCATGGCAGTCAGGTTAGCACTTTCAGCTTTACTGAAAGTTCATGATTAAAAAAAATGTATAATTTTCTGCATGGTTGATTTCCAGGGGCAGGGGTGGGGCACACTAAAGTGGTTTACCGATGGGCATTCTAAAATGATTTACTTAACAGGGCCTGGTCTTTAATCAGTTTGGGATCTGAATCCCCATGTGGTACATAAAACAGGCAGTTTGGTATTATTTTGTAACCGATCTGCAAAGGAAAATGGCAATTAATATCAATTAGTTTTTTTATGGTGTTACTGCAGAGTCTTGATTAAAGTCTCAACATATGAATAAACAAGAAAGCTACCGGACTTTGAGGTTCCCCTTCCCCCACCTCAGCAAGTCTTTTTTTTGTGGAATGGAGTGTGCCTTTTTAAAGTCTGTGCACGTTTGTGGGCTTTACTGTATTTGTGGTAAATTCCCTAGTTTCCTGGTGAACTTTTATGAAATAAAGCAACAACAACTTTAATCTGTGAAGTGATTGTATTTACTATGGTTTTAGGTTGGTGTAACAAATCCACCAGGCACAGAATACATCCCAGCTGCCGTGTTGGCTTATCCAGATGCAGATTTATTGCTTTTTTATTTATATATGCCCATTCTCCTATCACTAACTCCCCACCTCTTCAGGTCCCTACATGTGCCCCTGCTGCCTGCCACACTCGTTTCTCACTGCCATTCTCCACCAGCAGACACACCGGTTTACTCATCACTCATATGTTTCTGGCTTGTTCCCGCCAATATCTTGTCACCAGTGTTCTTTGCCGCGTACATGCTGCCCCTGGGAGAGATCACCTGGAAATAAAGGCAGGGTTTTCATTGCTATGCGGATAATACCCAGCAGTACCTTTCCTTTTGGCCCTGGGATATCCAGTGCGGTGGAAGTGCTAAATAATTGCCTTGTCGAGATCAGTGACTGGATGCCCTCTAGCTGGTTGCGACTCAACCCCCGATAAAACGGAGGTACTGGTGGTGGAGTCGAACAGGGTTGTGACAGGTTGGCCTCTGGCACAGAAACAGGTTTGTTCCTGGGGACTGTGCCATTGAGGGTCTCTTCTAGGGTGCGTGATCTTGGTATGACCTTTGACAGCGGATTGACATTTGAAGCCCAGGTGTCATCTGTTGTCTGGACCAGCCTTTACCATTTTAGGAATATTGCCAGGATCAGGCCCCTAGTTCCACCCATAGACCGCCCCACCTTGGTACATGCCTTTGTGATGTCAAGGCTTGACTATTGTAATGCACTCTACCTTGGGGTCTTGGAGGTATCCTTCGCTGGCTGTGCTAGTGCAGAACGGGCTGCCAGGTTGCTGACGGGGCAGTCGAATACTGTCACATAACCCTCGGTGCTGCGTGGACTTGCACTGGCTGCCGGACAGGTGGAGGATCCTCTTCTAGATGGGCTTGCTCACCTTTAAGGCACTACATGGGCCGGGGTCTGGAAACTTGTCTGACCTTCTTACACCTGCCACATCGGTTCCACTCCCTCCGTTCTTCCTCTAGGGGCCTCCTTGCAATTCCCAGGATGAGGTTAAAAACTGCAGGCGACCGAGCATTTAGTTTCGCCTGCCCATCCTGTGGAATTCGCTTCCACCATCTGTAAGGGAGGCCCCTTCAGTCGAAGAATTTAAGGCCCACCTCAAGACCCTCTTCTTCAGTAAAGCTTTTGCAGACACTGTCTTTTCGCTGGTATTTTTGGGATAGCTGTACTGGTGACTGTTTTTAGCTCAAATTTGCTTATTTGTATGGACTGCTTAATTTATTAATACTGTTATTTATGTTTTTGTTTTATTCTATGAATAGTTTGTATTTTATGTACGGCGCCCAGAGCCTCTGGGATTGGGTGCCATGAAAAATAAAATTTGCCTTATCTTGCAGGAGCCCTTGCCAGTGCCACTAAAGGGGAAAATCAGCATCTCAGTTTTGGTCCAGTGGTTGGGGATGGGTAGGGTGAGGCCAATGCATTGAAAGGTCTGGTGTTGTCAGAGAGGATTAGAAAGCTCTCATCCAGTGCACTGGTATGAGCTGTTTTCCCAGTTGCTTCCCCCTCCTTACCCACCTCCCTTATGAGTGCATAAATTACAGCATTTTTGGTGGTGGGTGGGGAGGTGATGTGTGGTCACTGAGTTTGTCAGTGTATGCTGTCAAGCCATCATCAGAAGTGACTTGGTGCAGTGCAAACCCTCCCTGGGAGGAGAGAGTCCAAGTTGAACAGTCCTTCACCCTACATAGTGGTCTCCATACCTGACTTCCCGGGCTTGACTGTTTTGATTGATTCTGTTTTTGATAATGGTTTCCATACTTTTACCCAAAATCGACATCAGGCTAACTAGAATGCAGTTCTTTTAGTCTCCCTTTACCTCATTCTTCCAGAGATTTATCATATTTGTTAGTCTTCCTGTGCTGTCTATATCCCCATTCTGCAAACATTTACTCGTGTTGTCCTGTTGTTTATTCAGTTGTTCGTTGACTATCTTGATCTCCGTTTTGCTGCTTTCTGTGCTACTTTGAAAAGGCTGGTTCCCTGCTTCCACCTGGCATAATTTAAACATACTCTGTTTTCCTATTTTTGATCCGCTACCTGGTAATCAAATACCTCGTCATCAGTGATGACATCCTGTGACGCCTTCCTCCCATTTTTAGGACTTCATACCATAGCTATACAAAGCAGTATAGGTATTAGTAGGAGGAGTAAGCTTGAACCATTGTGTAATACCCATTTCCTCATAGGGTCTACTCACATTGTACCAAAGTAGTGCAGTAGACCCCACTGCACCAGCTCATCCCCTCCCCCAACCTCGGTCTAGTCTTGGCAGTTGCTGATGTTTCTGATGATCATCGATACCCTTGCTCTGATCTCATGTTTGCCCTCCCAGGTTTTGACTTCTGGTCCCAAGTTCCCACTGTCCTGTGGGGCTAGAGAGAGGAAGGCAGCACCCTCTAAGAACTTTGTCTACATTTTTTATTAAATACCATCCCTTATCAAGGCTTGGGTCTGTTTTATTATACATCTGGACACCAGCAAATAATTTTGGCCATCTACTTGCCATTGACATTAGTGGCTTATTTCTGCTCCGGGCACTGGAAGTATTTGTAGGAGTATCTGAGAGTACTGAGGCTCTACTCTGTATCACAGCACATGGAAACATAGAATTTGATGGCAGAAGGAGAAAAGATCCACTGAGTCTGCCCTTTCTACTACTTAGCTTTACCAACCACCATCCAAATGGGCTGTCCCTCCCTCGCTTGCTGTCTCACCTATCAAACCTTTGCTGCTCCCAGTGAGGACTAACTGCACATTTGTATGTACCTCGCTGCTGTTCTGCACTCTACAGCACTCAGCCGCAGCTCCAACCTACAGTGTCATGGAGTCCTGTTTGCACACCCAACGGTGTGATCATTGCAAAAAGACTTCCTGCATTTTATCAGCATGTTCACTTGGGGGAAGGATCAGGGTCATGGGGAGGTGGGGGGGTTTGAGGTGGTTGTGTGCACTGCTCAGTGTTTGCCATTGGTGCAGTGGCTCTATCAGTGGCCACAGGGTTCTCATTGATGCGGGTGCCTGTCTTCTTTACGCACATTTTGTGCTTTGGGGCGCTCAAAAATTATTTTTTTTTTAAAAAGGCCTGAGACCCTCACTTACAAGACTCCAGGAGTCCATCCACTGAGCAACACCTTCGCTCAACATAGTCCAGGATAATTTGATGCAGGGCGTACTCCATTGGTTTTATGGGGCTGTCTTTTTAACTATGATTTTTCATGCTTTAGAGGGCAAATTCAAACAGAGGCCACCACTCCACCAACAATGGCCTTTCTAATTGAGTGGTAGCCTTAATTTGTTTAAATTTGCTGTCTAAAACATTAAAAATTGCATTTAAAAAACACAGCTCCATGGAAACCAATGGAGCGCGCCCCTGCGCTCTCCAGATTCTTACATCACGTAATGTGCAAGCACTGGGGCGTGACTCAAATTAATTTCAATGGGGATCCCCAAAACTTTCATGGGCACTCCCATGTTTTAGCTGCAGACTCCCATTTTGTCTTTTAGAAATCCTGGAGCCCCAAACAAAAATCCTATTAAGAGCCCTGAGCCCTGGCAGATTTCCAAGTCTAGAGGATTCAAACCAGTAAGTGCAGTATAAGATGTGTGTTTTTCCCAAAAATGTCATACTCACGGTTCTGTTGCTAACTGTCTAATTAGAGGGTTGCACTGGTGCAGGTGGAGCAGTATGTTTACATGCTAGCTAAAAACACCTGCAGCGGTTTGCAAACTCACGAACCAGGGACTGTTATGCACTGTAACTGAGCGAGTCATAATGCTCCGCAGGCTGTTTACATAGCCTGATCTGCACTGATGCAGCTCATCTGCACCATGCACAGCAACACAGATCAGGTAGTATAAATGTGCCTTATGAGTCTCTTGGCAGGGAGGGAGCCAAAACTCGGTGGCACACAGGTGCCCAAGAAGAGGCTGTTATCATGTTCTCCTTTATCATGGCTTCACTTGGCTGTCCTGAGGGGTGGAAACAAGTGTTGAGTGCAGGTTAGGGGTCACTACAGCAGGATGGCTGCCATTGTTTTTCTTTCAGTTGCTTTCTCTGTAGCAGCTGACTCCAGCTACATCTTTTTAGCCATGTTTACACAGCCGCAGCACTCTTCATTCTCCACTGTGCTGTGTGCTCCACACACAGATTTAGTCCACACAGCTGGTTCTTGCTGCATTGCAGGTTCTGCCGTGGAAGGGGCTGGACATTCTGTGGGGCGGGTTTGGTTGGCAGGGAGATGACTTTGCAGCAGATCGAGTGAGAGGAGAGTTTACAGTGCACAACAGCACTAAATGTTACAGATTGGTACTGTTAGCTGCCCTGGGGCATAGCAACAGCCACTTGGTGCAGATGGCCAAACCTCATCTCATCCCATCCCCATTCTGCGCAGTGTGGACCATGAGCTTGTTGATGTTTAGAAGCTCTGAGAATACAAGTACTGCTCTATCATGACCTTTGCATGGCTTGGACTGCCACTCTGCTTCTCTTTCCACTCCTGATCCAACAGCTTCTAATAAATGTGCCAGAGTGGGGATCGAGTGAAAGAGGTTGTGCTTGAAGTTGTTGCTGGAGCTGGCTGGAGGATACAGGCTGATAGTAAGCCCCCAAAGAGTGAGGAAGTTTACACGGTAACTAGGATATGCATCAAGGCTGTGTTGGATAAAGGTAGCTCAGTAGAAGGTGGAGCTAGGACGTGGAATTGTCAGCTGTGATGTGGCACATGTATGCACGCATGTGCATATACGTTAACCTTGTTACAGCAGTCTAAGAAAGAATGCACTTCAAAGTTTGACACTGGGGACCAGCGAGAATTACAAAGCAAGCTAAAATTTGAGTATTTGTGGAATTGGCAATTAAGCCACATACAATAATGGACAGCTACTGTGATGAACCAATAAGAAACAATTGTTATTGCTAACACTGTGCACAAGTGAAAAAGAAGTAAAGAAGATGTGGTAAGATTAAAATGTCTAGTTTTTTTCTTTTTCTTTAAAAGTGTGCAGATAGACTGCTTACATGAATAGTCATGTGGGCAAAACTAGTTAGTAACATGGCTAGAAAAAGGTTGCGCCTGATTGGTGCAACCGCGGCAACGTGACCATGGATTAATTCTCGTTAATCCATGGTTCCTATCAATCTTTAAGCCTGACAAAAGCAAAGTTCACCACTGCAGCAGTTTTCAGTTAAATACTGCACAGTACTGAAATATGTTTTATTTTGAAATATTTTGCACCGGATACAGTACCTACATGCACTAAGTACAACTACTGCCCATTGTTTGATGTGAAGGCGATAATAACATTACTGTGCACCGCCTCAGATATAACATATATCTGACACTGACATCCACAGCCCGCTACTCCTCACCCGACAGGACCGTGTTAGTGGGGAGGTGGGATGGCAATCTACATCTCTTGTCTATCCAGTTCACCACCATTCTCCGTCTCCTCCCTCGCTGCCTATGAACTACTGCTCTTAAAATGTTCCTTCCCTTTCACCTTCCCAATCTTTGTGGGCAGTGTCTGTTGCTATCCAGGCATTCCTGGCACCTCAATCCACAGCCTCATTTCAACTCTCACTACCCACTCCTCCTCTGGTGAACTCCACATCTTTGGTGATTTTAACTTAAAATTGGCTTTCGACCTCTTAGTCCAAATCTTGTAACAATATTAAATCCCTCAACCTTACCCAGTTGATCACAGAACCTACCCTTCTCAACCATAAGTCCTCAAGCATACCCTTCTGGACTTGGCATTTGCTTTGCACCTTCACGCTTAATTGCTGCAGGATCTTTACCCGATGCACTACATGACCATCACATGGTTTACTGTGTGTGTAATATTCTCCAAACAAAAGCCCCTCCAAATATTCTCCTGATTCATTCCTTCCAATCCTTGGACTTGTCCTCCCTCCATGATGATCTAGCAAACACCATCTGGTCCCCTATGTCCACTGCCTCCACAGTTGATTCTGCCCTCAGTTACTTTAGGACCAAGTTCCTAAAGATCTGGGACCAACCCACCCCAATTAGGAAAACCAGGGTCAGAGACTTCCATCTCCCTGGGTGTCAGCTGAACTGATGGCCTGCCCTGTGTGTGGGACATAGCATAGAAGGTACACAAAACCTCTGGATCCTTTGCAGATCTACTTAAGTACTGTGCCCTCCAAAATGCCTGCACCAGGGCCACTAGGCTAGCAAAATATGAATATTTCTCTTCCACCATCCAGGAGAGCATTAACCACCCTTCGAAGTTCTGGAAGGTTGTTCCGCCTATTCCCACCCGCTCAGACCCCTATCCCAGTCCTAAATATAGGTGACATTATCATCTCAGACCCCTCTGGAGTGGCCTCTAAATTCAGCACTTTCCTCACTACCTGTGCATCCTCCCTTCTCTCCTCCTCCTCCCTACCCCCTGCCACTCCGTCTGTCTGCCCTATACTCACATCCTATGCCCTCATTGTTGTCATCTCTCCTGTTTCTCCCGCAGACACCCTGAACACTCTCCTAACCCCATAAAAGTAAAAGCCCTGATGGACTTGACCCTAAACTCTTTCACCTCTTGGCACCTGCCATCACCCTTCCTGTAACCTCCCTTCTAAACCTCTTTCTCCCTTGCTGTTGTCCCTGACACCTGGAAGCATGCCACAGTCATTTCCCTATCCAAGGGTGATGAGTCTTCCAAGCCAGGTTACTACTGCCCCATATCCCTAATCCCAACTCCCCACTCTTGCCAAACTCCAAGAGCACCTCATTCTCTTTCAACTTTTTGCTTTTCTCTACTCTTCCTCCTTTTTCCCTCCATTCCAGTCTGGTTTTTGCAAGTCCAACTCCACCTGTACCTCCCTGCTCGGGCTTACTGAGTCTGTTCTCTCCAGGATGGATCAGGGCATGTCACCTCTGCCATCTTTGTTGATTTGGCCAAAGCCTTCAACACCGTATCCCCCTCCTCCTCCTTGATAAACTTTCAGCAGCAGGACTCTCTGTCCCTGCCACTAACTAGTTCTGCTCCTATCTTGTGGGTATGTCTAAGTCAGTTAGAATAGGCAGCTCCATCCCCCTCCCCCATCAACCCTAGTGTCCCCCAAGGTTCAGTCCTTGGCCCGGTACTTTTCCCAGTCTTCCTAAATTACCTTCCTGCTGCCTGCTCCTCCACGTCCATTTACATGTACGTGGATGACACTGTCCTCTATGCCTCAGGTGCCTCCCCCTCTGCTGTTGTAACCAGTCTACAGTTGGAGTTCAGTAAAGTCCAGTTCTGGTTTCGCAGAATCAACTATCCCTCAACACCAAAAAGACTGTCTCCATGACCGTTGGCACCAGGCAGAGGCTCTCTAGGCTCACTTCCACCCCATCCTTCCATACCCTTGATGAAGCCATGCTAGAGGATGTCCCCTCCTTCAGATATCTAGGACTCTGGCTTGACAGTCACCTTGACTTCTCTGGACATGCGGATGCTATCCACAAAAAAATGCTTCCCAAATTAGGTGCTCTATTCAGGCACATCAGTTTGCATCCCTTATCGGCCTAGTAGGAAATAGTCCAGAAAATGATTCTCCCACTCTTTGACTATAGTGACATAGTCTACAGCTTGGCTTCAAAGTCTACCCTTACCTGACTGGACACCCTCTTCCACTCTTTCTGCTGGTTTGCTCTTGACTGTCCACCCCGTACCCACCACTGTGACCTCTATACCTCTCTCTCTCCCTTCCCCATCTTGAATAAAGATGTCTTACCCACTGCACCTCCCTTTTTGTGAGGTTCTGGTTTGGCTCTCTCCCTCTTACCTCTCCTCTGTCCTTTCCACACACCCGCCTCACTTACTTCCTCCGAACTCTGACTCCTGGACCCTGGCCCTTCCTGTGAGTCATCTCTCTCAGGTCAGTCTGCCTTCTCCTACCATTTCCTAACTTGAACTCCCTCCGCTTAACTATCCACTCTGCCACTACCCCTCGGATGCTCCTCATCTCTACTGCAAAACTTCATTTCACCTTCCTGTAATTGTTCCAGACCATCTCCTGGCGCCCATGCCTCCTCTCTCCCCCCAAGTCCTCCTCCCAACTCCTCCCACTTCTGCTTCCCCCATTCCACTGCCTCTCTTCCTACCCTTTCTCCCTTCCTCCATGCCCCACACCATACCCTCACTATCCTTTAGCCACCTTCTCATCTTCCTACTTGATCTTTCTATCTCAGCCCTTCTCCACTGCTGCTGATGCTTGGCTGACCCAGACTAGTACATGAACTGGTTATCTAGCCAGCTGTGCCTGGTTCCTATGAGATTTCCATCTCAATGGAACATGGTCTGCCCCCCCCCACCGCCAGCTCTCACTCTCCTTGGTTTGGTAACAGCACATGGCCTCGGGTTCAGCCCTCTCATTCCTGGCCCCTGTGGGTAAAAGATATACCTCTCCTCTACTCTCTCCCCTCTCTGCCTTGTCACTCCTAGCCTCCCCACAACTTTCTCAGCTGCTTCCTCACTGCTCCAATGTATTAGCCTCTCATTTGTAACTCTGTCTTGTTGTATATATTTTATCTTATCATTATTAATGTCATTAGTGCTGGTAACATGCTCAATCTCAGACTGTGTATGTATCTGTTCAGTATGTCCTTGAATCGCTGTACTCTGATGTAACCATTTATAATGTACCAAATTTGTTGATTTAACCTGATGTACTTACCCACATCCCCTCCCCCAGGACACACCTGGAAACAAGCTGTTCTAGTGCCAGTGTGCTTTTCCAGGTGAAACTTTTCAAATAAATAAATGTGTGCTTTTCCTAGTGAAACTTTTCAAATAAATAAATATGTACCCTTCCTCCAAGCGTGGCACCCTGTACACTAACGTTTATTTATACACACGTTCCCTCCTCATTCACTCCTTCAGGGCTGTGGTGGGACAGAGCTGACGGCCTGCGCTGATTTCTGCAGGATTTTTAATCAATGACCCACATCCCCACCTTGCTATTTACTACCTATTAGCATTTTTTTTTCTATATACAATTTTTGGAATTTTCCCACGCAGGACCGTGGCAATTGTGGCAGTGCGTGTTCGGTGGAAGTGCACACGTACTCTGGGTGCTGGCTCAGTTCCTTCTACCCCACTGTTGGCAGTTGCGTCTTCCTTCCTGTCTGTGCTACTTCCTTGGGACCGCCACCCAATGGTAGCGGAACTAGTTGGCAGAGACAACCTCCCAGGAGAGGAGAGCTGCCTTTGGCTGCTCGGTCCTGCTCCCTCCCATGCCGGCTCCCCTACCCGAGGTCATTCCCAAATCTGGGTCACTGGCGTGACACCAGGTAAGGTGTCCAGTGCCTCAGCCCTCTGCGTCGCCAGGCCAGCTTACCTATTAGTATTTTGAAGTGCTGCTTGCTACATGATAGGTTTCATGGCGGAGGACAGCCATGTGGCAAGTGTGAATCTGAGCTGCATCAGGTAATAGTAAACACCATCCTAAATTTCATAGAGCTCAGATTTTGTCCTGCCAAGTAAGAAACTGTACCATGGGACAACAGCATAAGAACCTAATTTATTTGATATACAGATTTTTGCCTGCTCTCTGACCTTCTAACCTCTGTCTTGTCCTCAGTGTTGTGTTAGTCAGTGAGCAGTTCATTCTTGTGCCCTGTCCACAAGGACGGTTCCCCTTTAATGTTGCCTCGCTGTGTCCCAGAGATGCCCGGCTTACATGTATCCTGTAGCTAACCAAGTTATTCTTTACAATAATGACTCTTCTCTACTGCCAGCTGCAGTTTTTGACATTGCTGATTGTTTCAGACTCCTCTTGCAAAATGGCTAATGGCTAATAAAAGCATTGCAGGTCCATAATCCAAACTCCAGTCAGTCTTGTTGCAGTGCGAACCCTTTTGCTAGCCATGTTACAAGTAAATTAACCCACTCAGAGCATGGATTAATTTGAGAATTAATCCATCTTGTAGTTGGAGGCACTCGAGTCCCGCCAGTGTGGATAATTCTCAAGTAAACCCACACTCTTGTCGTGGGTTAATCCTTACTTAACAACCCTGCTATTATTGCACCCAAATAATCCTAGGAGGTATTTTAGGTTTGTATGAGTAAAACCTAAGTGTAGAGCAATAGTTCTCAGACTTTGTCACAGTGAGCCTCCCCAATTCCATGGAAAAGATGTTGAGCCTCCCCTAATAACTGAAATAATCTTGGGCCTCCCCATAGAAAAATAACATACTGTACTTTGCGCAGTACACCATGAATAAATTGAAATACCTCTGAGTACTTGGCTCACATTCAGTTTTTTGTCTTATATGGACATGGAACCTTTGAAAAAGAGCTCCTGTGCTCAGAGGTGTTATCTGAATAACAAATAAATAAAATAACAAATATTATTGTTATTCAGCTTATTGTACCCGGCCAGCCTACTTGCTCTGCTATTTTCATTCTTGAACCATTGTTGCCCCTTGTTGCAGTACCTTCATGGGTCAGACTACTTTCTCTGTTTCCTCTCTATATGAAATAACCTTCCCTACATACTTTGCCTCTCCCTCTGGCTTCTCTGCTCTTAAGCAACTTCTCAGGGACTACTTTGCTCCTTCCTGGTATTGCTCTTAGCACTTCTATGCTCAACCCTTGTATTTGGGCTGTTCTTATCCCTCTACAAATTGATTAATTACCATCCTGATTATTAGTTTATTGTTCATATTTGTTTGCACTATTGTTCATTGTATATTTCTTTGATTGTTTTGCACTTACCTGAAATGTATTTACCTCACTCCCTTCCCCTGGTACACCTGAAAATGAGCCTTGCCTATTCACCTCCCTTGTCACCAGTTAGTAAACAAATACATAAAATTCACCTACTATTATCCCCTTTCAGTTTGCATTATCCCTTCACACAAAATATAAAACTCAAAATTTAAAAACAGTACTTTATCAGACTTACTTGAGCCTCCCCTGAAACAGGTTGGGGCCTCCCCAGGGAGGCTGGCCTCACCATTTGAGAACCCCTGGTGTAGAGGAACTGTGTTGGAAAAAGATTTTATCCATATGTGTTACAATGACTTAGTATGACCTCAAGAGTGGAAAAGTAAAGCATAGCCACAAGTGAAAGTTCTCTAAGGTCACCACACCGAATACAGGTAAAAACGTAGAAATGTATTCAAACACTGCTTTTGTTGCATGTTCAGTTTAAGGAGTGTAGTTTGTTTGAGTTGATTTAAACATATGTACTATTGATGATTTTAAACAAATTCTGTGGGCCTATTTTATTAGTCAGTGTTGGGCTGCTGTGTTTGTATATTTTTTTGTTCTTCCTTGGTAACCAGGTAAGACCCACTAGGCACAAGTGCCTGTTCTCAGTGGTGATCCAGGAGCTCTGGGGAGGTTAGTTGACTTGTTCAGAGTCATGCAGTATGCAAGTGGAGGTTGTGGCAGTCAAACTCAGGTCTGCTGAATGTACAAATTTTTTTTAATTCTTTGGCAACTGGGTAAGACCCACTAGGCACAGGTGCCTGTTTTCAGGGGTGACCTGAGATCACCGTGGTGGTAACTGACTTGCTCAGAGTCACACAGTATGCAAGTGGAGGTTGCGGGAATCAAACCTAGGTCTGTAAGCTGCATGTACCAAGTTCATTCACAGCTTGTTACTCTAACCCTCTAGGCTGTACTGCCAGTGCCAGTTTACACCAGTTATTGAATGGGAGAACTGTAGAGTTTTCCAGCTGGTTTATATAATGTTGGAATCTAACTGTGGTCAGACAGCTGCTTCAGGAAATAGAAGGTAGTGACGTGGGGAGTGTGTGGATAAATTTACGCTGAGAAAACTGTTTATTCTCAGCTAGAACGTAGAACCTTGCCAGAAAAAATATTTATCCTGCATTTTGTTTCCTCTCCTACGTTGCATATATCGTATTTTGTATTGCATCTTTTATGCAGTGCTTACTTCCAGACAGTTCATGGTGGAAATAACATATGGCAAATACAATTAGCGGAGAGAGAAGAGATACAAAATAAAATATAAGTAAAATAGTGCAATGCATACAGCAGACGCTGTTTATGTAGCATTATAAACTGTTGATGGGCTAAAGTATCAGTGAGTGTAGTCTGCACCAGCTATATATCGGTTATCGTCCAAGGAAAAGAAAAGTGTGTTACGGAAAGGTCTGTTGTGCATCAGCTGGTGGCTAGCCAACTGGACAAAAAACACAATGGTGCACTCAAGTGAATAAGCA
Organism: Neoceratodus forsteri; assembly: GCA_016271365.2. NCBI lineage: Eukaryota > Metazoa > Chordata > Ceratodontiformes > Ceratodontidae > Neoceratodus > Neoceratodus forsteri. The sequence continues at coordinate 452,039,130 of CM028129.1, read as the reverse complement.
AGGAGCCCTTAATGCAGTGAAATTTTAGTTTTTGAAGAGCCCATATGGAAAACGCCGACAGGCAGCAACAAATAGCACAGAGAGATGAGATACAAAATAAAATACAAGTAAAAATAGTGCCATACATACACAAGACACTGTTTATGTAGCATTATAAACTGTTGATGGGCTAAAGTATGAATGAGTGCAGTCTGCACCAGTTATATATCAGATATCTGTCTGATGACCAAATTGACTATTTAACTAAGAAGATGGAAAACGCAGAGTGCAACTAAAACTAGGAATTAAAGAGGACAGGAAATCTGTGTGAATTTGTGGCTGCTTATAATGTTCCTATTTAAAGAAGTTATATTCATACCCCCCAAATGAACCATATTTAACTGTGCTTGAATAAATAGGCATTGGGCGCCAAGTTACTCTGCCTGCCCCATTCTACCTTGACTTCCACCTTCTCTGGGACCTACTTTGACATCTCTTCAAGTGGTGTAACAGGGTGTGCTTTGAAACAACTGAGAAGCTGCATAGGATATATTATATTGGACTAGAAATCTGCAACTGATCTCTCTTACTTAGATCTGAGGGAAGTTTTCCTTGCTTTACAGTCTTACATTGGTATTGCTTTGTGTTTAATTATTTTCATTTTTAAATCAGGAAGGGGGTTTTCAAAACTACTTATCTTGTGAGCAACTTCAGAAGGGTTCAAATAACTGCATATTTCATTTTCCTTTGTGGCTAACTGGACAGTCTACTAGTATTCTGTGACAGTTTGCATCAAATTACTTTTAAATAGTTGACAAATCAGTTACTAGAGGTTAGCTGAATTACCATAAAGGGCAGTACTCACCAGGGTGGTGGAGCAGTGGTGTAGTTGATTGTTTCTAACAGTCACCAGTGGTTGTGGACTACCTCCCCCCAGGCGTGACGTTTCCTTTATAGCCAAGGTTCTGACATCACTTCCTCAACAGGTCTTGGGGCAGAACTGTCATATTCTTAATAACCCAGCACAGTGCATAAAGGGTAAGAACACACCACACAAAGGAAGGAAAAAAATATATTACATATTGTATGTTACAAGGGAGAGGGACATGTGGGGAGTGGTGCAATGCACTGGCTGTGGGGCAGCAGTTTTCCGGGAGACATTCTGGAAACTGCGTTGCTGTCCTATCTGCAGGCAACTGTCAGCTCTGAGGGAGGAGGTAGCCCACCTCCAGGCTGAACTGGCAAGGACTAAGGAGGCCTCCCCCACCCAAAGAGCACCACTGCCACAGAGGCTGCCAAGTATAGAGAGCAGTTGGACCACAGTGGGTTCTGGGAGGGTAAGGGTGGTGGAACAGAGGCGAAGCCCCCTAGTTGTACCTGTACACAAACCATATGCCAGTCTGGCAGAGCAAGGTTCCTCTATGATGGCACCCTCAGTGGAGACCAAGAAGAATGCTGAGGACACCCACAAGGGAGACCCACAGAAGGGTGGCAAGGGACACCACAGGGGAAGGAAACAGCTTCTGATAGGGGACTCAGTTGTTAGAGGGGTAGACCTGGGGATGGGAGAGGAGAGGGAAGTAGGGTGCCTGCCTGGTGCCATAGCTTGAGGGACAAGAAGGAATCCTCAGGATTGCAGAAGCAGCATCACAGGAGAGAGAATTAGATATCATTGTCCACCTTGGGACAAATGACCTAGCTAGGCATGGGATCAGTGCAGTGCAGGATGAAATTGTGGAGTTGGGAGGGGCCTCAGACAGGTAACAAGCACAGTTACCTTCTCAGAGGTGCTGCCAGTCCATGGCAGGGGTGAGGCTAGGGTACTACACACCATGCAGTTTAATGAATGGTTGCAAACTGGTGCAGAGCACAGGGCTTTGGCTTCATTGGGGACTGGGGACACTTGAGAGATGAAGGTTTATACTGGCACGATGGTCTGCATCTGTCCATGAAGGAACCAAGATCCTAAGTGACAGGTTTAAATGCTTCCTTGGCAAGCTTTTAAACTAGCCATGGGGGAGATGCTAATAAGAGCCAGGAAATTTGCCTCGCCTCACAAAACATGACGGGTAGTAAGGTAAACACTGAGGTACAAGTGCTCAACGTAGGCAGGACAGGGTAAATGGAAAAATAGACAGAGGCAAAAAGAGCAGGCATGGGGGGAAAGGATAAAGCCAACATTAAATGGAGGGCAATGAGTACCAGTGCCCGTAGTCTGGGAAACAAGCTCCTGAGCTAGTGTTGATGGAAGATGAACACTTGGATATTGTGGCAGTACCAGAAACATGGTACATGGGGAACCATGACTAGGATGTCAGCATACCGGGGTACACAGTCTACAGAAGGGACAGGGAGGGGAAAAGAGGAGGTGGAGTAGCTCTATACATAAGGGAAGGCATCAAAGCTCAGAACTAAAAATAAAGGGGAGGACAAGAGGCACTCTGGGTCACCTTGGAGACAGGGAATGGCATCACAATCCGCACAGGGTTGTATAACAGACCCCCTCAAGGGAGGAAATGGACAAGAAAATAATAGAGGACATTCTCAAAATGGCTGAAAAGGGGAGATACTGTTGATGGGGACCTGAATATGCCAGATGTTAACTGGATGACATGTACTGCAGTCACATTCAAGAGCAGGGTCATTCTTGATGTCCTGCAGGGGCAGGCCTTGGACAGCTAGTGTTGGAACCCACTCGGGAGGAAGCAATACTAGACCTGGTACTCTCAAATGGAGAGAGGATCACAAATTTAGAAGTCAGTAGACATCTGGGAACAAGTGACCACTGCACAGTGTGCTTCACAATAAGCACAACCATGGAGACAAGCCATACAAAAACAAGCATACTGGACTTTAGAAGGGCTGACTTTGGCAAAATGGGTCAATACCTGAGGAATACACTAGCAAAAGGCCAAAAAGGAGGGGTGGAAGAACAATAGAGAAAAATCAAAACTGCCATCATAAGAGGCAACAAGCCTTTGTGTGAAACAGATAAAGAAAACAAAGCGGAGTAAAAAACCACTATGGTTCTCAAAAGAGGTGGCAGGGAAAGTTAAGGAGAAAAAGGCTGCATTCAAAAAGTATAAGGCATCACAGAAGGAGCATGACAGGGAACTGTATCAAGTAAAGCAGAAAGAAGTGGGGAAGGCAGTCAGAATAGCAAAACCCCAAACTGAGGAAAAAATAGCCAAGTCAGTTAAGAAGGGGGATAAAATCTTTTATAAGTACATTAGGGACCATAGAAAGGTTAAGGGAGGAATAGTGAAGATTAATAAGGGAGAGGGGAGGTGGGCAGAGGGAGACAGTGAAAAGGCAGAGATACTGCATGAATACTTTTGCTCAGTATTCACAAAAGAAGATGAGGAGGAGTTACCTAAACCAGACAATAGAAGCACTTTGGGTAGGGGGTTGACACCAGTCCATTTACAGAAGAAAGAGTCCTGAAAGAACTCCTAAAACTCAAGGTGGACAAAGCATGAGGCCTGATTGGATTCACCCAGAATCCTAAAATAACTAAGGGAGGACCTAGTGACACCACTGACAACACTTTTAACAAATCATGGGAGGGTGGGTGGTACCTGAGGACTGGAGGAGGGCAGATGTAATTCCTCCTCACAAAAGTGGGAGCAAGGCAGAAGCAGGGAACTACAGACCTGTAAGTTTGACCTCAGTGGTAGGGCAAATGATGGAATCACTTCTGAAAGAAAGAATTGTTGAGTACCTAGAGGCCAGCAGGACACAGGACCCAAAGCAGCATGGATTTACAGCAGGAAGGTCATGTCAGACCAAGCTAATAGATTTCTTTGACTGGGTGACCAAAGTAATAGACCAGGGAGGGGCAGCAGATATGGCCTACCTAGACTTTAGCAAGGCATTTGACACAGTCCCGCAGAAAAGATTAATAATCAAGTTAGCCAGCTTGGGAGTGGGTCCCAGGGTGGTAGCCTGGGTTGCAAACTGGCTGCACAACAGGACAGAGAAGGTAATAGTGACTGGAACACATTCCGAAGAAAGGGGGGTCACTAGTGGAGTACCTCAGGGCTCAGTACTGGGTCCTGTCCTCTAACATCTTTATAGGTGACATTGCAGAGGGTCTGGAGGGAAAGGTATGCCTCTTTGCAGATGATACAAAGATCTGTAACAGAGTTGATACACAAGGGGTAGAAAGGATGAGAAGGGACTTGGCAAGGTTGGAGGAATGGTCAGACATATGGCAACTTAGATTCAATGCAAAGCAGTGCAAAATAATGCACCCTGCAACAGAAACCCAGGAGAAGAGTACACAATAGCAGGGGAGGTACTAACAACAACAAAAATGGAACGGGACTTGGGGTAGTCATATCAGATGATCTAAAGGTGGGTAAGCAATGTGAAAAGTCAGTAAGGAGAGCCGGGGGATACTGGGATGCATAGGAAGGGGCATCACAAGTAGAAAAAGGGAAGTGGTTATCCCTTTGTACAGACAATTGGTGAGACCCCATCTGGAGTACTGTGTGCAGTTTTGGAGACCTCATCTACGCAAGGACATAAACAGGATGGAAGCAGTCCAGAGGAGGGCAACTAAAATGGTGCAGGGTCTGCATCAGAAATCATATGGAGAGAGACTGAGAGAGCTTAATATGTATACCCTTGATGAAAGGAGGGACAGGGGGACATGATAGAAACGTTCAAGTACCTCAAGGGAATCAACTAAGTCCAGGAGGGTAGCATCTTTCAGAAAAGAGATGTGTAAGAACAAGGGGACACAATTTAAAGATAGAGGGGCGGCTCAGGGTAATGTGAGGAAATCTTTTCCGGAGAGTGGTGGATACATGGAACTGCCTTCCTGGGAGGTTGTTGGGGCCAAACAGTGGGGGAATTCATACATGCATGGGACAGACACAAGGCAATTGTAGTGGGGAGTGGCAGGAAGTAGGCTGTTGGTTAACTAGAATCTGCAGCTTATCCAGTAGGTAGGGAAATGGGCAGACTGGGTGGGCCAAGTGGTCCTTATCTGCCGTCAAAGTCTATGTTTCTATGTTACTCAGGACTAGATTCTGGAGGGTGCACTGAGCAGCACAGTCAGTGGTGCATGGTCTGTAGTGGTTCTGGCATCATCCTGCCAGTGAGGGTCCTGTCTGTCACCTTGAGGAACAACTGGATGCAGTGACTCATGCAATAGGCATCTGAATGCAGGCCCTCCCCAAACATGTGCATTCCTGCTTGTGCTACCACCTGGCTTCTGTTAGTTGGCAGGCAGCAGGCTGCAGCATCCTTCCCCACTAAGGGAAGAGAGCTGTCCATGGGATTCTCCATCCTCGGTCCCCTTGCCAGCCCCCAAGTGACCCGAGTCCATCCACAAACCAGGGTCACTGATGTAGCGAACCAGTACCACTGCTCTACAGGGCCTGCTCTGTAAACTGTTTTTTGTTGTCGTCTTTTTATTGATGACAGTCAATACAATCTTCTTCATGCAACCACAGATATGAGTTTTGACTATGACCCCATAAAGTCAGAACTCTGATAAACCAATGGCTAGAACTCTCATTCTTTAGTGACATAGGCAAAACGGAGAACTGAACAAATTTATAGTTCCATAAAGCTATCTGTGCAGATTGTTGCCCATTAAAAGAAAACTATGCAAAACACAGTTTTTGCATCTACTTTTATTAAAACACTGTTAAATATGGCACAAGGGCAGGGAGTGGGAAAGCAATGGCTCTTTCTTCTGTTTAGAGTAATTAAACAAGACGTTCTAGTTAACATAAAAATATTCTGGAACCACGAATTACTAAATTATATTTTTAGAACTTGAGACCGGTTAAATACCATGGTATTAAAATTCCCCAGATTACAACTCATTATGGGCAAATGACTGGAATTTGATTCAAGGGTTTTATACCAGAACAAGCAGACTTGCCTAAAGACGAATGTACATGTTTTTTATGAAACTCTATAAGTCTGGTGGTTGTTATTTTTTTTCTAAGTGTTAGTCTACTATTATGAGTTTTACTTTGTTGTGATTACTGGCCATTAGTTTTTAATACATGGATGATTGTGCTTTGATTATACATTACACATGACCTTGCGTAACTACTGTCAATCCACCACACAGTTGTCACAGCGCTCAACCCTGTGAGTAAGTACTATACTGCACCAGACAGCACACTTCCTTTAACCTAGAAGAAGTTGACTGTGTGTGAATAAAAATTAAAACTGGAGACTGTTTTTCTTTTCTTTTTGTAGAGAAGTTTGGGCATCAAGTCACTCCAGTACCCTCCAGTCCTGCCTTTCACCTTCTACTTGACTTACCTCACCACTTACTCAGGAACAACTACGGGACCAGCAGTTACAAGAAATAAAACATGTATGGGTTTGCGTAACCAGAATTGTATGCACTCTTGGTATATGATGCCTTTTTTTAACTATTCTAGCTTCACTTTCGTGGTTTAAGAGGTGTCGCTCTCATCGAGCGTACAGAATTCTGGTTACACACATGCACTCATGTATTAATCTCTATTTTGTTGTGTGTATAACCAGGGTTTCTCTACTGCATGACATTGGAAGTATGCCTTTGTTCTGACAGACTTATTCTTCATACAAATACAACATTTTATTACTGCTGGTTTTTTTGGGGGGAGGGGGGTTTATGAATATAATTTCTCCAAATAGGAACATTACAAACAGCTGCATGTAGAAGTAATTTCCTTTCCCCTATATAGGCTATGGAGAAATGATTGTAGCAGCAGCAGTAGTTCTTCTCTTTCTACAGACCCTCGAAAACTATAAAAATGTTTTGACCGTTGCCATTTTTGCATTCTGTATGTATTTTTTCTGATCCATTTGCTGCAGATTAATGTTCTTTGTGTGATGTTCCCTGAGAATACAAGGATGCCGTGATCTGAAGTGGCACATGAAAGCAATTGTAACTAAGTGAAAAACAGCTTAATTAATCATTATGTGCCAGACAGGCACATCAGCCTCGCATATTCCAACAAAGTGGCATGAATTTATTAGAATAACAAAGACTTCGAGAGACTGTGAAGTTTCACATGTATTCCATCTCTGCAGTCTCACAAAGGTGACTAGTTCCTTTCAACAGTTTATTTTCTTTGGCAGTAATGTAGCTTGCCCCCCCCCCCCCGTGTAAATAATCCTCCAGCTCTCTCTTGTATCTCTGTACCTGTGGTGAAATAGTGCTTTATCACTTTAAAGGAAAACACTTGTTTCATTGAAATCTGTCTACCCTAAAGGCCAGCGTACCAGCTTTTATCTGGAAAAAAAAATAGGTTTGTACTACTTGTACACTACTAGCCATTGCCAGGCATAGTTACAGTATGCCATTTGGCAAGCTACATCATAGTATCAACAGAAAAAATGCATTCACATGATTGCGGCTTTTCCTGTATTTCCTGATACCGGAGCCTCCAATAACACACCACACAGTTTAAGGCTGGTGGGGGTATAGGAGGGATGTTGGAAAGCATTTCTTTACAAAGAGGGTGGTGGCCACCCGGAACGCGCTACCGGAGGAAGTGGTCTTAGAGAAGACAGAGGGCAACCTCAAGAAGGCCTGGGATGGGCATAAAGGAACCCATGGTACTGGGGGCAGATGGGGAGGGTGGGAGGGTGACTGGTGGGGAGAGCATGGTCAGTGGCATAAGCTAGGGACCCTGCAATACAAGCAGACTCAATGGAACAAATGGCCTTCTTCTACTGGCTCTTTTATATATTTGTATGGTATATCAGCATGAACCACTGTTTAAAATAAACAATCAGCTTCAGGGGTAAAAAATGGCATGTGCAGGTCCCTCGCAGTTCTTCTTCAGGTAGCCATGCTGGTGCATCCTGGATGAGGGGCCCAGGTTTGTTTTTGATTTTGAGGCACACATCCAGTGTTTTTTGAGATACGGATTCATCCTGTCCTTGAAACTGGAAATGGGCATTCCATCTGCCAGAATTGTTATAAGCTGCTGAATCTGACTGCCATAGTCACGTCCTTGTTTTTGGACAACAAAGGGCATGCTTTGCCATCATATTGCATGTGTGGACACAGCAGCAGCTTCAGGGATGGACTGCAATAACGGCAGAGGGCTACTTGGAAACTTGGTACTGTAGGCACATCTGAGAAAATACTGAGGGCCCCGCACTGGCACACTTCTTTGAGCATGTGGTTTAGTTTTCTTAAAAGCCGTGGGTGGCGGACCAGGAAGGGACATGGGGGTTGGGCAACCACTTATGGTGTGGATATGAGCTGGATTGTCACAGTACTTACAACGTGGTGACAACTAATGGTGTTAAATTGACAGCACTGGAAATGGAATCCCTTTTTGTATCCATATAAAAGGTACAGCATGAATGATTGAAGTGCAAGCTTCCCTACAGTGCCTTGCCAGTATTCCTCACATGTCATGGAGGGACCGCCAGATAGGTGAAAGGGTAGCTGAGATGCTTTGTCCATCTAATCTTTGGCCTCTCATGTGAAACTGCCAGACAGCATGCCAGTTAGTGTCAGTTGTGTTGGTTGTATGTGGACAGCTATCCTCTGGCAAATGGACTGAGTCCACCACAACTCATCTTACATAAGCCACCAAATAGCCATCAGATGACGATGCTATTTCAGATTAACTTGCAGAGATCAGAACAATCTCATTTAACTAAGAAACAGAAGTTGCTTTGTGCATAATAAATGGATTCAAGATGTATGTTTACAAGGCACTGAGGGAGATGTCCAGGTATCCTGTTGAGCCATTCTGACCCTGAGCAGTTTCTCTTTAATCACTTTCCTTCCCCATTGTTCCTGCTGGCTGTGAGGCCAATAGTATGTTCCCTCTCTCCACTTCAAGCAGCAATCCAGCCATCTACCCTGTCTGTCTTGCAGTGTTGAATACCCCACAGTCCCTAACTGCTGACATTATTAGTGGGAATCAGCCACTGGAGATTCCACAGTGTCCGTAGTGACAGCAGAGCCTAGTGTTGCTCCAAGATTGCTACTGGTGATAACACCAACAAGATACAGTTTTCATTTTACTGTTTGTGAAAAACATACTGGTGAGGGAAATTAAATCTTGCTCTTGTTTCCTCTTTAGTTACACACCATTGATTTCTTCTCACACTTGAGCCCACTGGTTCTGCTGAGAGCTGAGCATGAGAAGATACCATTGTGATCAGTTTAAAGGGCATTGGGGACCAGGTTTATTGCTAGCCCTCCATGTTCTACTTGTAAAAAAAACTGAAACAAGATTTCTAAGGATCTTCAAGCTACTAAAATTGCTATAAAATGAAAACAGTTCTTGCATTACTGTAAGTAAAAAAAAAAAAAAAAGTTGCTACTGTTCCATAATAGACTTCTCTGCCAGCGATAACTCTATTATAGCTCCTTTCTTGTTATATCACATTTTAATATTGTTGCATTGGGGCAGTTGTTTTTGCATTGAGAAAATTCTCTAGAGGAAGGTTTCTAGGCGTGGTGCTTTTATTTGAAGTAAATGTTGCAAAACTTGATCTTCCAAAGTTGCTGTGTAATGCGCTTGAGAAAGCTGGGGGTGTGATAGCACTGTATTTGCAGTTGGAATGCAGGGTTTTCTCTAGACTTTTTGTTTTTTTTGTTTTGCAAGAATGGGTCCCCTGATGGCACTGTTAAGGCTGTAAAGTGATCTCCTGCGCTTTCTTATGATACAAGAGCTGCAAATTGAAGTTGAACATTACCGGCATGCTCAGAATGCTTGTGAGACCACACCAAAAGCCATACAAGTGCCATCAAAGAATCAATATTATAAATTGAGCGGGGTCAAAAATTATTTTGAAATTACTATTTAAAAAGCCGGTGGCTACTGCTTGTCATAAGCGCAGGCCAGGTTCAGGAACAAGCATGGGTTTTTGAGGGCTGGCTGGTGGGAGGAGGATTGAGCATCCTAGCGGATACTCTCCTTCTCTGAGGAAGGAGGGCTGCCAGCTGAACTGCAAGACTGCCGTTTGAGTGACCACAAATGGCAATGCAGGTGGAGCTGTACTGTGAGTGAGTAGAATGCTGCATGCTGCCATGCTAGTGCTTGCACACCCATGCATGCCAGCATCCTGTGGTCAGGAAACCAAAAAAATAAGGAAAACAAAGCCCCAAATGACTGGATGAACTTTTGACTCCTCACAGACCATGCACTGGTGACCCAGGCACTACCTGAGTGAAGCTCACTCATGCACCCACCATGTTGAGAAAGCGGCGGAAACAAGGGTTAAGCTCAGATGAGTGGGAGAAACCAGGTGGTTGGGCTGGCGGTTAGTCTGAAGGTGCCAGTTGACATGAAGGTCTGCAACTGGAAAAATAAATGATGGCCACCCACAAACATACCTAGGACCTTTCCTTCAATCTATAATAGGGTTTTCAGACATACGGGCTAAAGATGAAACAAGCAAATGGTGTACAGTTCAGCCTCCTGATGGGGTTTGGTTTGTAAAGTACACAGAAAAACAGAAGCAGACATTAACCCTTTGTAGGACATTAACCCTTTGAAGGGTAAAATGTTAGATCTCCAGAGGTATAGTAAATAAATTTGAAGAAGAAATATTATGTCTGGTGTCAAAACCTTCCGGACACTATAAAATCAAGAAGAAAAATGACTGGTCTTTTAGTGAACTCATTTGTTTTTCTGATTTCACAATATATTATCACAATAATTTATGGCATTTCTAGTGAACAGAAATCTCTGATGCACACAAAGTAGGTGAGAAAGCCAAGCTGGTTTGTCATGGTATATTGCAGTATATCATGCAGCTCAATATTCACCTTGTTATATATGACGACAGTATAGCCTGGAGGTTAGAGGAATGAAGTGTGAATGAGCTTGATACATCCAGCAGACCAGACCCGAGTCTGATTCTCACAACCTCCACTTGCATACTGTGCGACTCTGAGCAAGTCACTTAACCGCCTAGTGCTCCCAGGTCGCCCCTGAAAACAGCCACTTGTGCCTAGTGGACCTTACCCGGTTACCAAAGACTAAAACAAAATCATCATCAGTGGGGAAATACTGTGTAATTGCCATATCATCGTATCATGACAGTCCTACTCGTGACCACACCCTAGGTTGTCACACTACCCCATGCCCCTCACTGGTTCCCACATCAATACCTTTTAATATAAATAAAACAAAATACTGGTTTCCTGCCAGTACTGGATACTGTCATTTAAACAGTAACTCCCATAAGATGGCCAGTCTTTTATTTTAATTAGCCACTACAAAGCCAGACTGAGTGCCCACTTTGTGTTGGTAGGGCAGGTTAAAATAAAAGATATACAGGAACACACAGCGATTTGGAGTGAGCCACATTTTTTACCTGAACGTCTTTCTCCCTGAGATATGTTGGCAAGGACATCCCCAAGACTAGAAGTGATTATCTTCTATTATATCAAGGGAAAAGGGGGAGTTCACAAGCAGGGTAGTAGCAGAATATGAAATTCCATGTGTGCCAATGCTCGAAGTCTGAGAAATAAAATCTGGGACCTAGTGGCCATTATGGCACAAGCTGATCTGGACATTGTCCCCATTACTGAGTCATGATGCAATGAGGACCATGACTGGGACATAGGCTATAGCCATATGAGGCTATACTCTGTTCAGGAAGGATAACATGGGTAAGAAAGGGGGAGGGGTGGTTCTTTATGTGAGGGACAGCATAAAAGCAACGGAGATGTAGGGAACACAGGGTCGGGTGGAGGTACTGTGGGTCACCCTAGAGACAGGAAATGGAGCCGCTATTCACAGTGGTGTGATCTGCAAACCTCCTGCACAGTGGAGGGGAGATGGATAAGGTTCTGATGGAAGCCATCCAAAAGATAGCAAATAAGGGAAAGGTGCTGGCGGTGGGGGAACTTCAGTCTGCTGGATGTGATTGGAGCATCAGCTGCAGTTAAGCTAGAAGTAGGGACATCCTAGACTCCTGCAGGGAGTGTTCCTCAGGCAACTTGTGGGGAGCCACTCACGGGGAGCAGTTTTACCTTGTACTCACCAACAGGGACAGTGTTACAGAAGCCACTGTGGGCAACCAGCTGGGAATAAGTGGTGACCGTACAGTGTGGTTTGATATAAGAACTGTTGCAGAAGCAAAGCACACAAAGGTGTGAGGGTCCTGGACTTCAGGAAGGCTGATTTTACAAAGTTGGGGAATGCCTCAGGGATGTCATGGCAGGGGGGGATGACTTGGGCGGAGTGGAGGAACAGTGGGTGAAACTAAAAGCAGGGACAATAAGGGCAACAAACCTCTGTGTCAAGCAAGTAAACAAAAGCAAAAAGAAAAAGAGGCCGCTGTGGTTCTCAAAAGGGGTGGCTGGGAAGGTAAAGGCAAAAAGTTAGCATTCTGAAGGTATACATAGACACAGATGGAGGAGGATAGGGCAGAGTATCCAGAGAAGCAGTGGGAGATGGGGAAAACAGTCAGGAATGCAAAGGTGCAAACAGAGGAGAAAATAGCACAGGCAGTAAAAAATTGGGACAAGACATTTTTCAGGTATGCAAGCGAAGAAGAAAAGACCAAAGGAAGGATCATAAGGCTAAGGAGGGAAAGGGTGTCTGTGTGGAAGGGGACCAGGAAAAAGCAGACATCCTGAATAAATACTTTTGTTCAGTGTTCACAGAAGAAGGGGAAGGCGAGTGTTCACAGATAAGTGTCAGGGATATCGATGGTAGGGAGGTGAACACAAGTCCATTTACAGAGGAGAGGGTCCTAAAGGGAAGTGGAAAAATGAAGAATGATCTAAGAAAGCTTGAGGAGTGGTCAGGGTGGCAACTAAATTTCAATGCCAAGAGTGCAAAATCGTGTACTGGGAGTGCAGAAACATGGAAGTAGAGTAAAAATGGGAGAATGGTATTGGCATCCACCAAACAGGAAAGAGCCTGGGGTAATCATATTTGATGGCCTAACAGTGGCCAAATAATGTGACAAGGCAGTTGGGAGAGCCAGTGGGATGCAAGGCTGCATGACGAGGGGTATCACCAGCAGAAAGAGGGAGGTGGTGATATCACTGTATACATCTCTGGTAAGGCCTCACCCAGAGTACTGTGTACGGCTCTGGAGACCACATCTCAGGAAGGACATAGACAGAGTTGAGGTGGTCCAGGAGGAGAGCAACTAACATGTTGCAGAGTCTTCATCAAAACCCTATGAATAGAGACTGAAGGCCCTCGATATGTATACCCTGGAGGAAAGGAGAGGGATATGAGAGAAACTTTCAAATACCTCACAAGTATAATACCACTGACCAGAACCTCACTCTTCTTGGCCTTACAAATCTAAGTACTACTGTTACTACAGTTCAGTAGTTTTCAGCTACCACCACGTAGATTCCAGAAAATTGATGGCCTATTATCAGACCCCCGTCACAAGAGATGTCCCACCAGGGTCCATACTAGGCCCTGTACTTTTTTAGATCTATATCAATACCTTGGACTCCAACATCAGTAAGTCTAACCGAAGTCTAGCGATGAGCTGCAGTCTGTTTCTTGTAGCTCGAACATAATCTCATTAACTCCAAACTTTACTAAATGCAAACAAAATGAAAGTAATGTTCTTCTACATAACAGCAACCCCTCCCATATACACTAAGGCTGCAAGCGCATCTGTTGTGACATCTGTGGGTGAAACGTTTAGTGGTAGATAAATTTAAATACCTAGGCACATGGCTTGATAGTAAGCTGTCTTTCAATGCCCATATTGATAGCCTCACCAATAAACTTAAAGCTAGACTCAGATTCTTCTTTAGAGACAGGGCTCTCTTTCCACCCATGGTCTGACTTAAACTAGGTCAGGCCACATTCCTTCCGCTTCTAGATTATAGCGGCATAATATATAATTGCACCTCGGCAACCAGTCTGCACAAACATGACATGGTGTTCCACTGTGGCCTGCACTTTATCACCAAATCGCCTTATAGGATGTACCACTGTGACCAGTATACAGAAGTTGGCTGGATGTCCCTCACCTCAATGCGACCATCTCATCTCGGCACATAGATGCTCAAAATCCTTCTAAACAAACTTCCAGGCTATATCTTCTCTCTCATTCATATTTCTCACAGTACCTACTCCCTAAGGAAGTCAGCTTTCACCTTCCTGGATGTGCCTAGGACTCGCAACTCCCTTTGCAAAGGCATTATTTCCTATGTCCTTCCCGTGGCGTGGAATAGTATTAAGGCAGTGTTCAAGCTCACTAGTCTTGTCTCGGTTAACATCTTCAAACCCTAGCCACTAAACGTTTCAAGGTAGTATGTAATTGTCAGAGAGCTTAGCTTTCATTGTCACCTCCATAGGTCTCATAGGTAAATACAGAGCTAAGGGGACTTTTGATGTCCATAGTGCTTGCTAAAAATGACTGTCTAGAGTTTACCCAACTGGTGCAGGTAGTCTAAATGGTGTTTAAATACTTATATTGTAGTACTTTTTACTACTTCCATTGGTAACGAATTCCAAATAGGGATGGCTCTTTGGTTGAACCACATCTTTCTGTGCCAGGTTTTGCAGTGTTCCCCTTACAGCTGATAGGGGTGTGCACTAGTACTGTAATTTTTATTTCTGAATTTTAGGCCCAATTTGCTCCAGAGCTCGGTCTCATTAAAGGCTTTAAACAGCAGACACATATCTCCTCTTAATCTTCTGTACTCCAGTGTATACAGATTTAATGTGTCCAACCAAGTAGTGTAGTTTTTCCTTCATCCCTTAACCTCCGGTGTAGCCCTTTTCTGTACCCCTCCAGTCTTGTAATATCACCCTTATGATAGAGTGACCAAACTTGAGCACAGTATTCCAACAGAGGCCTCACCAATGCTCCGTACAGAGGTAACAATATTTCCCCTTCTCTACATGAGATGTTTCTGAGTATACAATTTAATACCCCATTTGCCTTTCTGGCAACACAAGTGCAGTGGGTAGAAAAGTGGAGGTCATTCGTAACCAAGATACCCAAATTCCTCTCTTCTGTTACTATTTTTAGTGTAATATCCCCTAAGTAATATGTGGCATTTTTGGTTTTGGATTCCAGATGCATTACTGTGCATTTATCTGGGTTCAGCTGCAACTGGTATATTGCACACCGGTTGCTAATATGGTCTAATACCTGCTGTAATTCCAAGTGGTCATTTGGATCCGCCAATTCTAGCCGCATCGGCAGTCATCCGCAGATTTGGTGAGCCATACATTCCCTTGATCCACCCCTAAAGTTGCCACATAGATATTAAACCGGATTGGGCCAAGGACCGACCCCTTCGGTACCCCTCTAGTGACCTCAGACCAATCTGACAGGGCACCCCTAATATTAACCCACTGTACTCTATTTGTTAACCAAGAGTTAATCCAGGATGCAATGCTGTGGTGCAGTCCATCCCTCCTCCCCTCACCTGGCACCCCCAACCCCTCTACCCACCCCCTGATTACCCCTTCTCTTCCAGTTTCTTTTTTAAACTTTGTTAATTTTCTGTATAAGCAGATAATTAACATCCACAATATCTTATACATGGTAATTGAAATTAGAACATAATTACTACAAAGATTTGATATACACATAAGATAGGACCATGTAATCTTGCACAGTAAGAAAGGGGGAGTGGGAGTCCTGGGCTGTCAGCCCTTGTATACAAATCCCAAAAGTCTATTAATAGTTGCCAGCCTCTTCAGCGGTGTAAGGTGTGTCCATTAGGGAGATTCCACATAAAGATAACACAGTCCAAAACCTGCTGGTTAAACCTGTTGCATGATTAGGGAGAAAACAGAAATGAACTGTGACTCATTTATAAAGCCCCTGCCTCCACAAGTATAGCAAATACCTAAACAAAACAAAACTAGCATAACACTTCATAGCGCAATATGTTAGAATATAATGATAGATCCCTTCTAATAGCTAGGGAATATAAACAAGAACAATCATACTTTTTATTAGAACATCTCTGTCTTAACAACAGATACACTACTAATTAACAATTATCGCAGTGCTTCCTGCTACTAAGCACATATGGTGGGGATTCATGTTATGGCAGAAACTGCAATCACCATGTGGCATGCAATGCTTTAAAAATTTCAAATGAGTAGTCCCATCCACTATACCATCAATAAACATTTTACATTGTTGTAAGGGAGATGAACATTGTCTCCCTTCAACTCAAACCAATTAGACATTTAAGTAAGCATTAATCCCTGACAGAGGAGGGCTTTACTAGGGGATTAATGCCTGGTTTTCAGGGGGTTGGTGCATGATGCCAAGTAAGCCTAACCACAACCAGGCATTAACTTCCAGTAGAGCCCACTTGGAGGGGATTAATGCTCTTGTAATATGGGCAATGTGCAAATGGGTAAAGTTGCATTATGATCTGTTATGTATTATACATACAGATACACTGTTTCACAACATATTATTTGCAATAACAACTATTGGGTACTTGTTATCTTCTCACTACCACATTTATTCATATAATGATGTTTTTATTGTTACGCATTACTACATTTGTTTTTGAAAGCAGCACAATGAATAGTGGTATGGTACATTTCTTTTGAAAAAGTATACGTACAAATTGTTTTTTTTTTGATCGTTTCTGTTGTATCACTGATGTTTGCTGCTTGTACTGCCATGGACTTCTGTGTCATTTGCATATTTCTTGAGTCTCGCTGCTGCGCTAATTTAACCTCTCTCTGTTGTGCACAGATCGCTGCTGTTATTGTACCGACTCAAGCATTTAGACACTTATGGTACTAAACAGTAGTTTTACGATGACTGCATATTGTGTTTACTTATATAAAGATTCCAGTTATCAGCGTACTGCTGCACAGAATTACTTGCTTCCAGTCCAGTATTGCACTCGGTTGTGCCTCCGTTTGTCATGTAAGACTTCTACTACTGTGTTCCTCTATCTCCCTCTGTACAATTCTGCTAATAATTCACTGCCCTGTAACTGGTGAATGCACCCGAGTGATGCATATAACTGAAACATTAGAAATGTGGAAATTAAATTTAGACTTTCATTTGTCAGCTTTATTTATAGTATACGCGTAGATAAGACAGTGTCCAGTGGGTGGGAACGAAAAATTTATTTTCTTGTTTAACAGTACGTTCTGCTGCTGGTTTACTGTACATATACTACTACACAACCGATGAATAGTGTATGTGGCTTGGTGCTTGGTGGCTGTTACAGGGATAGCACCAGCGGGCATTACTGTGGGATTAATACCCGCTGCATATTGCTCGGCCTGTGCTTTCAAATCAATCGCTGTGCTCTGTTGCGCCTCTGGTTAATACCCATGTTACAACAGGGAATAATACTATTCAGTTCAGACCTGTATCTTCAGGTTATTTTAACTCATGGTTCAGATATTCTCTGAATCAGATCCCTGAGATTCGGATGTAAAATGACGTGCTGCAAATTCCTGTTCAACTTTCTCCATCTAGCGGCTTGTGGATTTGGGAATTGCCATGTCTTCCCATCGTAGACAATGCGAAGTCTTGTAGGCAGTACAAAAGAGTGGATGATCCCCAAACCATGGAGTCAATGGTACACTGCACTAACACTCTTCCTCCTGGTGTGAGTCTGGTAAGAGAGGTCGGGATATAACTTGACATCCACGCCGTTGAACTCTGATGGGTATGCTGCACTAGCAGCTGCAAGCATCACATTGCGAATGTCCAGTCCCATGGACTTTAGTAAGATGGTACATGGCTGATTAGAATCCACCAGGCGGACCCTCTGATTAACTCTGTAGGCCTTAGTGAGGGTTTCCCAATGAAATTCTTCACCCAGTTGAAGTTTACTTTTAAGCCACCCAGCAGCAATGGGAGCAGGGACATCCTTCTACACCTTCAGGAAACCCTACAATTCGAATATTCCTGGCCCATACTTCATTTTCAAGAGACCTCAATACATCCTCTGAGTTGGCCATTCTCTTTGGTTAGTGATGGAATGGTGGCAAGAGTGGATGTCATCCTTTGTCCACTTCAGCTCGGACCCGGTAAGTTTCTGGATAAGCGGCATCGTGATTCTCCAACTTTTGCAGTGTCTTTTCAGTTTTGGTCCATGGCCCACATGGACTCAGCGTATCTGCCAGGGTGGCTCCATCGATGCTGCTTGGGTAAAAGCACCACTACCACTTGAGGGACCCGCGACCTTATTAGACTACGTAGGCTGTTCTTTCTGAGGTCCCTGCTGCTGCCCTTGTGTCCTTCCCATGCTAAGCTTGGTATCTACCAGTTCAGGATAACTTGCTGCGTCAAGCACTATGCTTTGTTTTTTTAGTAAAACAACTTAATATCTTTAATTTCTAGTAATTTGCCACCTCGTGGGAGAGAGCTTACAGGAGTGCTACCAACCTTCTGGTGCCCCCTTCTCTTCCTGTTTCTCACTCCCATAACCCTTCCTTCCTCCCCTCCCCACCTGTCATCCCCTCCTCAAGCTCTCCCATTCCCTGTTGTCCTCCCCTCCCCCCCTCATCCCTTTTATGAATCTCTCTGCTCACTCCCACCTCACCCTGTGCTCCACTCCCAGACACATATGCACTTAACACTTTTCTTTTCTCTTCTCTACCTTCTCGACCTTTCCACCCAAGACTCCATAGTATGCATGTCTCACCCTTTTTGTTCTCCTTAGCTCCTGCTCATCCCAATGCTTTACCCATCTCTTCCCATTTCTCACCTCTCTGATCTCTCATCCCTCTGAATCAACCACTCCTTCAACCTTAATTCAGTATGCTACACAAACGGGTTCTAGTAACCACACGGCTGACTGTTGCTTAAGTCTTTACTGTTTGTGCTGTCATTTTCTGTTCCACCCTGTAGTTAGTCAACATGTTACCATGCACTGTATCTTGTCATTTTATTACCATGCACTTTATTACTGTACTGTGTGATTATTACATGATTTCCCTGTTATTTTTCTGTGCATAGCACTTTATTTGATCTTTTATTGTTGTCATACAAGTGTTCTGTAGATTGGGTCACCTGTAATTCACTGTAATTGCTTTTATGTGTTGCACCTACCATTGTTGTGTATATGTATATGTCCCTGTTTTTATGTAATCAGGACCTCCTTGTGATGAGCCTGCTCAATGGGCTTTCCTGCAGTAAACTTGAATTGAATTGCATAAAGTTCAGAAGAAGCCTTTCAGGTAAGATACTCAAGAACAAGGGGTCATGCTGCAAAAGCTGGAGGTGTTTGACTTGGGAGCTGTTAAGGAAGTACTTCGTGGTCGATGGCTGTGGGGCAAAACTGTAATGGGATTCAAGAAGGCATGGGATAGGCAGAGGAAATCTTAGTGGTAGCGAAAAGGAGATAAAGCCAGAGATCAAGTAGGGTCTGCGGTGTTACAGTAAGTAGGGAAAGTGGGCAGACTAGGTTGGACAAGCAGTTCTTATCTGCCATCCGACTCTGTCTCTTTATAAGGAAGAGGGCTTCTGGGTCACTAGTTATTATTCTGTTGGTGACCTGGTTCAAGAGCGGGGGAGGATTGAGCTTCTTATACGCTCCTTTTCCTGTTTATTGGGGGGATTTCTCTGTGCTACAGCCGTCTGGTTTTACTTTGGTGCAAGTGCTGAGAGAGCAGCTGTTGGAGCAGTGGGAAGGACATTGAGATGGTCAGCCTGATGACATTTGCATGTACATGCATGGAGCACAGCTGCTAATGACTTGGAGTGAGGGAACAGGAAGAACTCGGGATGAAAAATGCTGTGCAGTGTAGTAACATGATGCTGTGGGGTACTCTGGGTCCACATGGCCACAAGCATGGGGGTCTGATAAGTATGACTTCCAGTCAGGCTAGCTGTATGGCCCCACCATGGGGGCATGACCATGGAATCTGGCAACCTCTGGGTTTCTCCAGTGACTGGGCTGGGAGATTGTCCTTCATGACCACGGCTGAGATGGGCAACTACATCCAGTGGGGAAAAAAGCAGGTGAAATTACTGGCCCACTACTAGTACGATTACCATGCCATCTCCAGTCCATATTGAGGGGGACACCAAAAGTGTGTTTTTTAGTTTGATGTCCACTAGGAAAATCTGGTTGACTTGGTGGCCCCTTCTGTCACTGAACACATCTGCATCACCCTCAAACCTGGCCATACCTCTTTACGCTAGAAGCTCAAATCCTTTAGTACCCAGACTCAGTCCCCTGATCCATGAAGGGGACGAGGTTTAGCTGGCAAGTTCTCCCTGCTGAGTGCAGACTGACTTCCACTCTTAAAAATGGTCAGTCTTTTTCACCAGGGGCAGTGAAGTCTGCAAGCTGTATTAGGAAGCTCATTGATTAACCCATGAGAATGCATGTCAGCTGATCAGAATTTTCCATTTCCAGCCATTGTTTTATGCTATATGTTTCCCACCTTTTCATCTGCAAGGAGCTACACACACCTTCTTATCTCCATCTGCTTATACCCATTGGATGTGTCACTCCCTTACCTGCAGGCTATCTCTGTAGCTGTCTGTCATTTGGAGCTTGGCCCCTGTGAGGGATGCCTGTGCACAACAAGGTGACTTGACTTGCTCTAAAAGTCAGTGAGTGTGAGTGTGAGTGTGAGTGTGAGTGTGAGTGTGAGTGTGAGTGTGAGTGTGAGTGTGAGTGTGAGTGTGAGTGTGAGTGTGAGTGTGAGTGTGAGTGTGAGTGTGAGTGTGAGTGTGAGTGTGAGTGTATGCGTGCATGTGACTGTGATTATGACTTTGATGTGACATGGAGGAGATGGAGCTCTATCTGCTGAAGCCCTTTGCTGTTTGATCCCCAGTATCCCAATCCATTTTCCTACTTGGGGTCCAGCCTGTCATGGGAGTTTAATCTCGAGAGACCATGTGCGGACTTGGCTGTGACTGTCTAAGTGGCCAGCCACTGTGAAACACTGATACAGGTCTGGTCACGCAGTGTCTTCAGGTCCCGTGTCAGTTGTTCTGACATCCATTTCAGGGTCACCCTTCCCCCCCTTAATGAGCTACATCTTTTGGCCTACATGAACAGCTCTGTCACTGAGGTGAGAGGTATCCAAGATGGACGCTTGCTTTGCCTCTGCCCCCCCCCCCATGTATGGTGTCCCTGACTCAGGGTACAGATGCTAGTCACATGCTTGATTGGGGGGGTGTTTGCTTCTGGGCCATTGGGAGGCCCTGCCAGTGCCCCATACTTAATTACTGCATGCAGAATAAATGTTTGCTTCCAAAAATTAACTCATCTCCAAAAAGTGCTTTAAAGAGCTACTGACACCTCAAAGAAAACTTAAAAAAATATGATAATTGGGTACAATTCTGCCTGCATTCCATTTATATTTTATATATTTCTCTGACCCATTATTTATTACTAAGGAAGTTTGCATGAATATATGATCTTTATCCCCGAGAGCTTTTTTAGAGTCCATCTGCCTCTATAGCTTTCTCCTACTTCAAGTCATAATGCTCTATTGTGACATCACAATCTGTTGCCATGGGAGCAACTGTGATAGCACAAGCAGTGCTGTATGACTTCAGGTGGGAAAAATCGGCAGGAATAGATGAACTCCTCATGAGCAAAGATCCCCTTATCATACAGATGACCTCAGTAATAAATAGTGTGGAGGAGGAACACAACACTAATGGGAAATACAAGCTTAACTATGTCCAAATATTAGGTTTTGTTAAAGTTCTCCCTAATGTGTGTCACTAGCTCTTTAAAGGAGTTCTTCCAGCAGAGGTAAAGCCCTGACCACTGCACAGATCAGGGATTCACCTCTCTGATCCCTCCTGCAGGCACTATATGAAATTAATAGTTTTATTACTAAGCACTCGTAAAAATATCCCAACCCGCTGGTGGACCCAGCATTTTAATTCTGGTGCTTCTCAACCCCCTCGGATCTTGTTGGCAATATTGTGAGAAAATGATGCTACAGTGCTTTTTCCTTAATAATGCCTGTATGTGTGGAAATTTTCAATGTCTGTATCTCCATTGCCCAGCACTAATTTTACATAATTTGCCTAAATCCCATGAGTGGTATGCTGCACCCATGGGATTTATGCAAATTCTGTAAAAATCGCACTGGGCATCAGACATACAGATATTGTAAAATGTCCATACATAAGGGCATTAAGGGAAGGGCAGTGCAGTGTCGTCTTGTGATATTACCAGTGAGATCCCAGGGGATTGAGGAGTGCCATAGTTAAAATGCCAGGTCCACTGGAGGGTTAGGGTATTTTTACGAGTGCTCAGGAAATAGAACTATTAATTTCATATGGTGCCTACAGGGGGAATCGGAAAGGTGAAGCCCCAGTCTGTGCAGTTGGTGGGACTTCGCCTCTTTCCGTAGTTCTCCTTTAATGGAGGGCTAATAGTTCTATGCCTGCTGCTGAAAAATATCTGTTGTGATGACTAGTAACATCTGAGGTGTAGTCCTCATGGCCCATGGCAGACTAATTAATGTGAGCATCTTGTGAGCTAATTATGTCTAAAAACTGTAGTCATCTAGTAATCCCCTTGGTAATTTAGACACCCTTATGTAAGCCCTGTACCCAGACGACATAATTGGTAATGCTATGCCCCCAAACAGCTAAGCAGTTACGGAATGGGGCACAAACTGAAGATTTGGCCCGAGTTACCTGTTTGGTTCAGTGAAAATTAATATCCAGCAGATAACCATTTTCCAGATTTTTTTACATTTATGTTTTTACTTTTGATGCTGGTAGTCAGGACTGGGAGAAACCCCAGCTGTACAGATGGCATCGTACATAGGGAATGTAGGTCAGACTTGGTGGGCCATGAGGTACTTATCTGCCAACAACTTCTTTTTTATGTTTCTGTCTAGTTACACACCCAAGAAGAGGACTAAGGATTACAAAAGTAATAGAAATGGGACAAGAGCAAAAAGCAGGTATGCATATTGAGGGGTTAGTAAGGGAGTGGGAGTGTTTGTTAACCAGAATATAAGGCCCACCTTGCAAACAGCCTTACTAGCTCCAGCTGTTAAACCTTATGATAATAGTCTAGTACTGGGTTTGTCAAATGATGAGGCTAGCCTCCCTGTGGAGGCCCAAACCTGTTCCAGGGGAGGCCCAAGCAAGACTGAAAAGGTACTATATTGATATTTTGTGTGAAGGGATCAGGCAAACTGAAAGTGGATAATAATGGATGAATTTATGTATCAATTTATAGATTGGTGACCAAAAAAGGAACACTGGGCCAAGGCTCATTTCAGGTGTTTCCAGGGGAAAGGGTTGGGAGTGAACACAGTTCAGAAGGTAACTGCTGGCCTGGCGGCACTGAGGGTTGGGGCATTGGAAGCCACATCTCGCACCACGCCAGCGGCCCGGGTTCTAAAATGAGCCTGAGCCTCCAGGGGTCGGCAGGGGAGAGAGAGGATTGAACATCCAGGGGACCACTCTCCTCTCTCGGGGAGGGAGGGATTGCTGTCCCGCTCGTCTGTCTCCCTCTAGTGGTGTCTGGAAGGAGATGTGGGTGGGGAGGCACATAACCAATGTATGTCATTGATGGGGCGAAGGAAAAAATGGAGCTGGCAGGCTCCATGATGACCTCCCAGCACCCGTCCGGCTCCCCGAATGTCTGGATTTCTGTCCAGGGGTGGGGGAAAGCTGGTGCCCCTTTGCCTTGGCCCTGTTATGGGGGGCTGTGGGGGATCGCAGGGGAACGGGAGGTCAAGAGACTGAGTCTTTCCGAGGGAGAGACCGGAGCTGCCTGCCAGGCTCCCAGAGCAATAGATAGATAATAGAAAGAAAGAAAAAAAGGTAACTGCAAAACAGTCAAGCAATACAAAATGAACAACAGTGGAAAAAAATAGGAACAACAGACAGATAATGTGAGATAAAAATTGACCAATTAGACTGGTGGCAGGACAGTCCAGATACAAGGGTTATGGAGAGAAGTACTAGGAGCAAGAGCAGGGGGAACAGAAAGATCCCTGAGAGGTTGCTAAGGAGCAGGGTAAGTGGGGAAGAGTCAAAGGTGGGTAGGAAGGTTATTCCAGAGAGAGGGGAAACAGACAGAAAAAGTAGCCTGACCCACGAAGGTTGCAACAAGGGGTAACAATGGTTCGAGAGTCAGAATAGCGGAGCAAGTAGGCTGGCCTTGGGAGGGGGGTTACAGTTACCTGAATAAAATGAGAGCTAGCTATTCACTTTATTCCTGATGTATTGTACAAAGTATGCTATTTTACTGAGGGGAGGCCCAAGATTATTTCAGTATTTGGGGGAGGGAGCTCAAGATCTTTTCCATGGCTAGGGGAGGCTCGCTATGATAAAGTCTGAGCACTAAAGGGGCTAGTAACATGGTCTGTGTTGACATTCTCATCACTAGTGTGGTGGCACGAGTAATGACTAAGGTTACAAACAAACTGTGCAGCATATCTGTTTGTAAAGAATGCATGCTTCTTCAGCGATGCACCAAAATCACCGCAAGCACGCAACAGTTGCAGTCGTGCCTTTTTCAAGGCACAGGTGCTCACAAAAATGGAAACCTGTGAGATAAAACAGCAGACGGAAAGTAACAGTACTTGTGGGGCGGGACACACACACACACACACACTGATTGCGTCTGTAGTTCAGCTGCACGAGGTGGTAATTTGAACAGGAAGCCACAGCCCTGCAAGTCCCCAGTGCTTACACCAGTACATTTGCATGAATTACAAATTTGAAAGATGGAAAATAGCAACAGTTATCTGCAGATTACTATTTAGGACCACTGTTAACATACGAAAAAAAAGAAAGAAAATCACCATAAAAATAAAAACAGTCAGGATTTCCAACCAGAAATGGCCATCTAACCAGTGAAGGAAAAGACTATACGAACAAAAAGATATAGCTGACAAATCTAGCTTTGACTGAAGTGTTACACAAACCAAATGAAAGGAACCTAGGAATGCACTATTATATAATGTAGTCTCGAGAGTACAATTTTCTTTTTTTATCTGAAGGCAGTTTCTTTTAATGAAGTATTAGTCTTTAAAAAACCTTGGATGCTTTAAAAGGAGATGGGGTGCATGAAGCATATACAATATTTTAAAAAATTGGTGCAAAAGTATTGGCTTTCCTATTAACGGAATTAATAAATCAATCTGTCATAACAGGAAAATTTCCCAGACATTGGAAAATGGTGTTTGTGATCCCTTTATAAACGGGTGGGGTTCTGAAACCGTGAGCAATTACAGACCAATTTCTTTTATTTTGCAATTTACTTCTCTTTTTTCTTGGCCAAGCCCCCTAACCCCATGAACGGGGTCACCCCAGCCACGGTACCCGACCCTTATCTGGGAAGCCCCCCCGGAGTGGAGCCGCCAAAGCAGAACTGTCATGGCAGAAGGGTCTGGCACCATGCCTGGCTCAGACGCGGGGGCCGACGAAGTTTAATTAGAGTCCCCTTGAGTAGGGACATGCATGACACAAGGGTGAGTGCATCTGTCCTAGCTCCATCCCCACGCCTTAGGTGTGGCATGCTTTGTTCTTCTAGCCTCCGCTAGAGGGCAGTCGACGCCGACACTCTGGAGTCCCCCACCGGAGAAGAGCAGTCTTCCAGGCAGCGATCCTTCTCCTCCCCTGCCGACCCCCGACGACCCATGCTCGTCCCTGAACCCGGGTCATCGGCGTGGAGCGAGGTGTGGTGTCCAGCGCCTCAGTCCTCAGCGCCACCGGGCCGGCTTACAGACCAATTTCAATACTATGAAGCATCGGTAAACTACAAAGAGAAGTTGGCGCACAGTCAATTGATGGAAAGCTCCACACTAATTCTCAATTTAGCTTCAGGAGGGAGAAAGGGACCACCTGGCCACAGCCTTGGTCAGGATCACAGAATTATTTATTTATAACTAGGATTACAAGTACCTTTGAACCGGGGATTCTTTTACAAAGGTTCCACGTCAAGTGAAATAAAGACAAATATAAAACATAATCGAGAGATGGAACAGGATTGTACATACTGATTTTGCAGGATAAATATACAGAGAATCTTACACTGAAAACCAGCATTCAACTGTAAGTTACAGTAAAGACATTAGCATCAACAGCACAAGTATGCAGTCATAAAAATACAGATTTTGTCAAAGCAACTGTGCAGTCAAACAAGATAATGGACTTTGTCAAATAGGGATTAACGGGGGAGAATGGGAGAGAACAATAAGGAGGGGTGGAGTGAGAGGGGAAGGGGATGAATGCGGTAGCAGGGGGTAGGAGGACTTGGGCAGGGCTAGAATTATGTGACTCAGTCACATGACAGAGTTGCAAGCTGACCACATAGCTTTGCCTTTGAAAGTGCCAAGTTTAGGTTCTGAGAGAATATCAGGGGTCAGTTGTTCATCCAAGTGGGAGCTCTACAACCTGCAGTGGAACATGGAGAAAGGTGGTCTGACAGGGGCAGTCTTAGTGGACCTAACCAGGGCTTTTGGCTTAGTGGACTTTCCCTCCTGGTGGCAAATTGAGAAGGTTTGGGTTGGTCCACCAGCACTGGAGTGGTTTAATGACTGTTGTACAAATTGAACTCATTAGGTTAGGGTTAATGGTGCTTTGTTTTCCTTCTGTTCAGCATTGTGTTATGGAAGGTTCAGTTTGGACCCACTGTTATTTATAATATTTGAAATTGTGTATGACATGCTGGATTTATATAGTGACTCAAAGTTGACCTTATATACTACTGATGATGCAGCATTGTATACAGTGGCAAATATTATTAATATGTGAACACAAATTTAACGTTTGAATTTGGCGAATTACAAAAATGGTTTGAAGCACACCGGCAGTTACTGAACAGGAAGAAGACACAGGCTATGCAGTTTTGTACATTGCAAAAGTATAATAAAAATGCAAGTAAATTATGTATTGAAATGCTGGATAGGTCTGTTTTGGATAATGTTAAGCAGTTTAAATATATGGGAGTGACAGTGGATTTGGTTCTTAGCTGTAAGAATAATTTGGAATTGGTTAGTGGAAATTTACATAAAAGACTTGACTTTTATACAAGTTAAAAATGTGCTCACATCAGAAACTAAATAAAAAATTGGAAGAAACCATTTACTGTCACTCTTGAACTATGGCGGGCCAGCACACACAAGTGTGGGGCTGGTCCCAAGGTACATTTTGTGTGAAAAAACATTTTGGTTTACTTACTATTTACTGTAGTATACAAGATTGTATAAAGCTAATTTTGCTTAGTTCTTGTCTGACATCTGAATCCTAGAATCCCCTGCAGTTAACATCAGAGCAGTAGGCAACAGTGGGAGATTCAATAGCCTGCAGTGCATGTTGGAGCCTTTATAATCTCCAGGCAGGTGTTTTCCTGATCTGCTTTTCTCAGGGTCTAAGTGCATTGCTCTAGGACTGTACTGGACCCTGGGAGGAAAGCAGAATCAGCAAACAAAAGATCAGGGGCCCAATATTCAAATGTTTGTGCTGGCGCAAATAGGTGTTTGCTCATGCAAACCGGGTTTTGTACCCGGTGTGCGTGTGTGTGTGTGTGTGTGTGTGTGTGTGTGTGTGTGGGGTCAGTTTTCAGGCACCCCCATAGCGCCAGCAAACCCCATTAGCACCTGAGCACTAGGAAATGGCTGCGCCTGTGCAAAGGAGGGTGCCTTCCCAGCATGTAGGCTCAGCAGTATATTCAGAGGTTTGCACCGGCCATAATTCTCACCCAAATGGGTGCAAATTACCAGTGTTGTAAACCCCATCTTAATGAGATACAAGGCCCTGGCGGTGGCCAGTAGTACTGCAGCTGCCCACCCCAGCCAAAGACATCCCTGGTGGCCAGTGGTCCCCACACTCCAATCACTGTCCCTGTGCTCTAGCAAGTTATCCCTGGTGCCTAATGGTCCCCCCCTTTCTCCGATCGCCATCCTAGTGCCCAGGTAAGTTATCCCTGGTGCCTAGTGGTCCCCCATCACGATCCCAATGCCCAATTAAGTTATCCCTGGTGCCTTGTGGTCCCCCCTTTCCCTCAGATTGCCATCCTAGTGCCCAGGTAAGTTATCCCTGGTGCCTAGTGGTCCCCCCCATCACGATCAGTGCTCAATTAGTTATCCCTGGTGCCTTGTGGTCCCCCCTCCCTCTGATCACTGTCCCCATGCTCAAGTATATTATCCCTGGTGCCTAGTGCTCCTCCCTCCCTCTGATCGCAGTCCCCTGACCCTGACATGGAGGATATTATCAGTGACTGTCAGGCCTCTGGCAGAACCATCAAGTCTCTCCACTCCCTCTATCAAACCCAACCCAGGAGCAGACCGCAATATTCCTTTTGTAAGGTCTTGGTCAGAACCAGACCTTTTTTTCCCCTCAACTTTTTATCACCCTCTTTGCCACTGACCTCTCTCCGGCGTGGACACTTGGCTGTTGGCTCCTCTCCTGCCTGAAGTTCCAGTCACTCTGACTCTGGTTGTGGGGCACCCTCCATCTCGCAGCACTGCCCTAACCCCTCAGTTCTGAGTCCCCAAGGAAGGACCGCTACTCCTGCTGGCTTGTATCTGTAATGTTGGTGGGCGTGACTGCACTTAGAGAAAACTGGAGCAAGCTTCCTGGGAACCCGGGCGCTGGGTGTGGGGCTGCTTGCCACTGGCCCTGCCTTCATCTATCAGCGGAGAGGAGGGTTTCGCTTGTTACCCCATGGTGTGGTGTGCAGTGGTGTCACTGTGGGGCCACTCCCACAGACAGCCTGCCGACACCAGTCCCCAACTGCTTGATCCTCACTACTGGGCGAGTGCCCCCAGTCTTCGCTAGGTGCCACTGCTGAGCGAGGATTTCCTTGTACCCACCCCAGGAAGAGAGCAGTCCTCTGGATGCTCAATCTTCTCCTTCCCCTGCCGACCCCTGGCGGCCCAGGCTCATTCCTGAACCTGGGTCACTGGCATGGCATGAGGTGTGGTGTCCAGCGCCTTAGCCCTCCGTCCCACCCAGCTGGCTAGGAACCAGACCTTAGAGCAAGCACAGAGCAGGGCCTGCCTTGCCTGCTCCTTCCTCCACCATGGGTGCTCTGCCAAAAGCCCCAGTGATGGTGATGCAGCCCCAGCCACTGGCTATGTTTCAGCATGACTCCTTGCCTCACCCTTCTCCTCCTGCCCCAAGCTGGGAGGAGGTGGTTGGGTGTCATTTTTCCCTCCATATTGATCAATGAAGGGCCCTTACGGCCAATGCTTGGGTTCTGCAACTAATCAAGCGTGGGCCATGCTCTAGAACAGCCTCCAGATTTTCTGCATGTTCCCACCACCTCTCGAACCCATTCCGGTGCTCCGGGAGGAGGTGCTCACCTTGCTATGCAAAAGGGCTATAGAACCAGTGCCCAGACAACAAAGGAATAAAGGGTTCCTTGTCCCCAAGCGGACAGGAAACTTGAGGCCCATTCTAGACTTCAAAGGCCTGAATTTCTATATCCAATATAAGAAGTTGAGGATGGTCACCCTGCAGGGTCTGCTGCCTTTGCTCAGGCAGGGAGACTGGTTATGCTTCCTGGACATGATGGATGCTTATCTGCATATCAAGGTTTGCTTCCCCCACAGGCGGTACCTCAGGTTCATGTTCCAGGGAAACATTGCCAGTTCTGGGTATTGCCGTTTGACTTATCCTCTGTGTCAGGGGTCTTTACCAGATGCTTAGCAGCTGTAGCAGCGGCCCTCTGGTGCGAAGGCCTGTATGTCTTCCCTTGTCTGGACGACTGGTTACTGAAGGCCCAGTTCAGGGATCTCCTGCTATGCACTGTAGAACATACCAGGCAGTGGTTATAAGCCCTAGGGATTACTGTCAACCTGCCTAAGTCTGTGTTGACCATGTCATCAATGACCGCCATACATGGGGCAGTTCGTGACACGGTCCAGGGCAAGCCTTCCTTCCCAAGACAGGGTGGAATGCTTACTAGCTCAGGTGCAGTTGGTTGCCCAAAGCTGGTATATCACAGCTAGACATTTGGCCATTGTCACTGTACCCTTGGCAAGATGGCATTGCAGGTCCCAAGTGGACCGGTGGGTTCAGTGAGATCAGTGAACCAACGATCTGGAGCAGCAGGTTCTTGTTTCCTCCCTGTATGCACAGTACTTTAATGGTGGATGGACCCCACAATCTTCTAAGAGGGTACCCTCTCTCATACCCTCTCCCCAACAGATCTTCACCACAGATGCCTCGAGTCAGGGTTGGGGAATGCACCTGGATCCCTTTTGGTCCTAGGGGACCTGGTCTCGATGGAGGCTCACCTCCACATAAATGTTTTAGAAATTAGGACAATTCTGCGCCTTACAGGCCTTCCAGAACCATCTCTCGGATCCCCAGCTGGTGCAGTCAGACAACTTCAGTGTAGTTGATTACATCAGCTAGCAAGGGGGTACTTATTCCTACCCGTTGTGTAGAGAGGGATTTGAGTCTGGTACTGGACTCTAGATTACAGTCTAGATCTATTGGCCGTCCATGTTCCAAGCGTCCAAAATGCCTTGGCAGACAGCTTTAGCTGGTCACAATCTAGAATATGTGGGAGCTGCTGACATCGAACATGGCTGACCTGTTCGACAGGTGGGTCATCCAGAGTTGGACCTTTTATGCCCCCACTCAACACAAAACTGTTGCATTCCTGCTCACTAGATCAAAGGCCTGGAGTTTTCTGGTGAGACACATTGTCCAGCTCCTGGAAAGGGAGGTTCCTAGCCTTTCCTCCTTTCCCTGATCCAGAGAGTGCTCATCAAGCTCCAAATGGAGGAGCCACCCTATTCTGGTGGCACCATTCTGGCCTAGTCAGATTCATTTCCGTTACTACATCAATTGGCTGTGGAACCTCCAGGTCCCCTCTGCAGGGACCTGTTAACACAGGCACAGGGGACCCTGGTCCATCCGGACCTCAAGGCCCTCCACCTGCATGCATGGCTCCTGCAATTGTAGTGTTTACTTGGTTCAGGGTATCTCAAAAAGTGGCTGATGTCCTGGTGGCCACAAGGAAACCCTCCACCAGGGCCACTTATTTGAAGAAGTGGAATTGTTTTGTAATATATGGGCCGCTTCCCATCACCTGGACCTGTTCATGTGTCTGGCGAACCAGGTTGTAGAGTATCTCCTGTCCTTGTCAAATGCAGGGCTCCAATATTCCTCTATTAAGGTGCACCTGTCTGCTATATCAGCCTTCCATGTGCCCATTGATGGCTGTACTGTGGCCTAGTTGGATGTGGCCTGTTTTATTTGCTGTGCATTCTCCACTTGAAGCCGCCTATTTGTAATCCAGTCCCTGCTTGGAACCTGAGTTGCATTCTAGAAATGCTAACCTGGCCTCCCTTTGAACTGTCTGTGTCTTGCGAGCTACGCTTTCTGTTGTGGAAAGCTTTATTTTTTTTTTGTTGTTACTTTTTCTCAAAGGATTTCAGAGCTTCTGGCTCCCATGAGTGAGTAGCTGTATTTGATGTACCACAAAGACAGGGTGTCTTTGTGCACTAACCCTAAGTTTCTTCCCAAGGTATGCCTAAGTTTAATTTCCTTAAATTACTCCTATCCACCTGCCTGTTTATTACCCAGAGCATGCCAACCAGGGAAGCATTGCTCCATACTTTAGATGTGCATAGAATTCAGGTACTATATACACTATACCAAGGACTGCAGAAAATCCTCTCAGTTGTTTGTTTCTTTTGCCCTGGGGAAGAGGGTGATCCAGTTTCTAAACAGTGTTAGTCCAAATGGTTGGCCAACTGTATCACTTTTGTTACCGAAGTATGACAAGGAACTTTCAGTTCTAGGGACATGGATATGTTGTTCATCCACACTTATTGGCAGGTTCCTTGCCGCTTTAAATCTTGCGGAAGGTCTTCAAGTTGGCTCCTCCCACCCACCCGGGTGGTAAAACTCTCGGCTCCGCCCCATGACGCCAGATCTTCCTTACTGCTTGGAAGCTCAGGTTTCCTCCTTAACGCGCTGCGTTTAAGACTGGTTCCTAATTCTTCGAAAGTTCGAAATCAAAAGTTTTTGCTAAAAAGACTTCGGTCTTCTTCTCCTCGCGGCTGCGATGGACAAATCGACTCCGGTTTGGGTGCCCTTGCGGGCAGAAGATGTCTGGGGCGGATCCGCACTCACGTGCGTCTACTGCCTGGGCCTTGAGCACGACCCGCAGGCCTGCGACTTGTGCTCTTCCTTTTCGGCCTCCGTCCTTGAAGACCGTGCTGCCCGATTACAACTGGGGCGCCCCGAGAAAAGAATTGCACCGGTGAAATCTAAAGAGGCCCGATTGGCGGTGTCCGCGGCGGCGGGCTCGGCGGATCAGCTCGAGCAGATGATCGCCCTCGAAGAGGAGGCGGCACGGGCCTCTTCTACCTCGGCTGCGGCATTTGTCCCGCTCTCTCTCGGTGCCTCATACTCTGCTTCTTTTAAGGAGCTTTGTCTGACCCTCTCGACCAAAGGTGAGGGTCCAACTTCCTCGGGACCTTTTTCCAGGTCCAAAAAGAGCAAAAGTAAGTCTCTCCGTCGACGCTCTTGGGAGCGGGAAAGATCCCCCTTCCCTTGTCGACAGTCGACTTTGGTCGACCCCTCAGCTTCGGCCACTGGCTTCACGGTGTCCCCGTCAGGCCAGTTGACCGAGACTCCCGTCGACGGTCGAGATTTTTCTCGACCCGTTAGACGGGTTGTCGGCTGGAGAAGCTGAGAATCCCCTCTCCCCAGTTCCCCCGGTGGGAGTTGAGGATCCCGTCGGCTCGTCTGTGCCTCCGGTTCCGGAGCCTTTGGTGGGATCGTCCGAGCCGAGGGGAGTGCCGATTTCCGACACTTCTCCTCGCCTTCCTCGGCCTAGTCGAGACTCTCGGTCTCGGTCTCGGACATCCTCGCGGTCCAACCGATCCCGCCGCCATAGGCAGTCTCGGTCTCGGCACCGCGGCAAGCGGCGCCGCCGCTCTTCCTTGGACGAGGGGAGGCTTCCGCAAGTTGCGTCGGAGGTACGAGGAACTCATGTGGCAACAGCTCCTTTTGACCGGGAATAAGCCGACCCAGTCGTCTTCCCCGGCCATTAAGTGGCTGTCACCGGAGCAGCCGAAACAACCCCTCGTTGTAGTCGAGGAGCCTGTTCTCAGGCCGGTTGTTCGGCCAATTCCAGCTGCCCCACCGATTCTGGTGGAACCTCCGCCTCCACAGCCATTAGTTGGGGCTCCGACCAAAAATTCTCAGTCGGCCTTGGGTTTGCCCCAAAGGCTGTCTGTCACCCTCACTCCCGATAAACCTCGGCAGGTGGAGGGTGGCTCAGGCCCGAGGCAGCTCTTTGAGGACTCTTCTGAGTCCGATGATGGTTCCTCCCTCTTCTCCAAGCACATGGACTTGGAGTCCTCGGGAGGGCAGTCAATGGACGATAGCCCTTCGTCCTTCTTAGGGTTGCTTCGACTCATCTCGGAGTCCACCGGGATGAAGCTCGAACCCGTTTCTAAACGGGCCAGGTATCCCCTCACGGAGATTCTGGACCGAGGGGATTCTCCTACGGAGGCCTTTCCGGTGGCCGAAGCCATAGTGGGTCCGGCCTTGGAACTTTGGCAGCGTCATGCTTCCTGCCCTGCGCCTTCGGCCAGGTTGGCCAGGAAGTATGCGGTCCTCCGGTTCCCTGTCCGGTTTCGAATACCCCTCGGCCGAGGGGTTGGTTACCGACAGTGTTTTCCGGCATGCCGGGAACGCCAGGGATGTGGACAAACCTCCCGACAAGGAATCCAAGAAATTGGATTATACCGGGCGGAAAGTCTATGCTGCGTCCTCTCTCGGCCTTCGTCAGGCCAGTTTGGCCGTCCTCATGGCACATTTTTCTCACGCCCTGTTGGGCTCCCTGGATGAGGTTGTCCCTCATCTTCCCGCAGATCTGCAGACTACGGTCAGGCAGGTGCGGGACCAGGGCAGGGCGGTGGCCAAACAGCAGCTCCAGACTGCGTTAGACATCGGGGACTCATGTGCCAGGTCTGTGGCGGCCGCAGTGGCCATGCGTCGTCTGGCTTGGCTGAGGATATCCACCTTTACCTTGGATACCCAGCACAAGTTGGCGGATGTTCCCTTTTTGGGGACTGACCTCTTGACCCTGGGGTGGAAGGTCACCTGCAGAGGATGGAGGTCCAATGCTACCTTGGACTCTGTCTCTTCCGCTCAGAAGGACAAAGGCCATAAGCCACAGCCTAAGCCCTTTCGTCCTTCTCGCCCAGCGGCCGGCCTTGCCCAGCACGTCAGGGCCAGCAGGCTCGACCTGTATCCCTAACGCTGCCGGCTTCCTCCAACAGGAAGCAGGGAGGTAAAGGCCGGAGGTCCTCGGCCGGTCCCTCCTCCAAGCCTGCCCAGTGACGGGCTGAGGGTGTCGCCCATCCCTGTCACCTCACCCTGGTTCCCCCATGGGGACGGCTCAGACACTTCCTTTCCTCCTGGTCCACTGTTACCATGGACAGGTGAGTACTGGAGGTGGTGGGAAAAGTCCTACCTCTGGAATTCGAGCAGGCCCCGCCCTTCAGAGCCGTTGCACCTCGGGGGGCCTCGGGGTCCGCAGCCTCATTGGCGGCTCGCCGAGCCGACATCGCTCTCCTCCTCCAAAAGGAGGTGATCACGGAGGTGGAGGACCCCCCTTCAGACCCGGGGTTCGTGTCCAGGTATTTCCTGGTTCCGGAACGGATGGGGCTGGCGCCCCATTCTCGACCTACACGACCTGAACAAGTTCCTAAGGTCTCGAACCTTCAGGATGGTCACCTGGCACAGATAATACCATCTCTGGAACACGGCATGTGGTTCTGCTGTCTGGACCTACAGGACGTCGCCGTCCCCTATCCGTCCGTCACCGGAGATTCCTCCGCTTTCGAGCGGAGGGATCCCTCTTCGAGTTCCGAGCCATGCCCTTCGGCTTATCTCCAGCTCCCAGGGTCTTCACCAAATGCATGGCAGTGGTGACAGCATTCCTGCGGCGCCGAGGGGTCTGGGTGTACCCTTACCTGGACGATTGGCTGATAGCAGCCTCCTCCAGACAGGAGGTGGAGCGGTCCAGAGATCTGGCCCTCCAGGTTTGCTCTCAAGTTGGCCTTCTCATCAACGAGGCCAAGTCAGAACTCGAGCCGAAGTAGGTGATCCTGTTCATCGGGGCAGAGCTCGACTCTCTTCGAGCCAGAGCACGGCTCCCGGCAGACAGGGCCGAGGTTCTTACCTCCTTTGCTCAATCATTTCTGGTTGGGCAATCGCGCCCTGCCCGGGACTTCCTGCGCCTTCTGGGTCTCATGGCGGCCTGTACCAGCGTGGTCCGTGGCGCTGGCACATGCGCCCCTTCAGTGGGACTGGCCAGCCAGTGGTCACAATGCTGCGATCCTTGGACCAGCTAGTGATAGTGACCAAGAGATGTGGAATGCTCTCCAGTGGTGGACCGCTCCATTCCATCTGCAGGAGGGCATCCCGCTTGTCCGCCCCGAGCCGACGGTCTCTCTGTCGACCGATGCCTCTCTGATGGGTTGGGGTGCCCATCTGGGGGAACACTGAGTGCACGGCCTCTGGTCCCCGCGGGAGTCCCGATGCCACATCAACCTGCTGGAGCTCCGAGCGGTCCGCCTAGCTCTCACCGCCTTTGCTCCGCTTTCTCCGGGTCAGTGGTCCGAGTCCAGACGGACAATACACGAGCATGTACTACCTGAACCAGCTAGGCGGAACGCCCATGCTTCTATGCAAGGAAGCTCTCCGCATTTGGTCACTCGTGCGCAGCCTGGAGGCGGATCTCCTAGCCATTCATGTGGCAGGAGCCTCCAATACCCTGGCCGATGCCCTGAGCCGGATAGGGGCTGCATCTCACAAGTGGTCTCTCCTGCCGGAGGTAGTACAAGATCTGTTCTCCCACTGGGGCACACCTCAGGTGGACCTGTTTGCCTCCAGGGAGAATGCGAAGCTGAGGCTGTTTTATGCCCGCCCCCCTCAGCAGGGCTCGCTGCAGGGGGATGCCTTCTCGAGGCTGTGGACCCCGGGCCTCTTTTACGCCTTTCCCCCATTTCCCTTGATTCACAAGGTGCTTCTCAAGGCAAGGAGGGACAAGGCGCAGGTGATTCTGATAGCCCCAGACTGGCCCCGCCAGTTCTGGTACCCAGATCTCCTCAGCCTCAGCTCCAGGCTCCCGAGGCAGCTTCCAGCTCGCCCGGACCTGCTCTCAGTCAATCAGAGGAAGGTGTTCCATCCGGACCTTCAATCCCTGCACCTGACAGCCTGGTTCCTGAGCGGCTAAAGTTCCAGGCCTTGGGTCTTTCCGACGAGGTCCTCAATGTTGTTGAGGCATTCCGTAAGGAGTTGACCAGAAAATGCTACGCCTTCAAATGGAAGAGATTCTCCATTTGGTGTCAGGGCAAGGGCTTGGACCCTTCCTCCTGTTCTGTGGCAAGCATTTTGGACTATTTATGGTCCCTTTCTAGTCAAGGGCTTAGGTCGACGACCCTAAAGGTTTACCTGGTAGCCATCTCTGCTTACCGGGTGCGGGCCGGGGAGCAGTCGGTGGCGCAGGAAAAGGTGGTCGGGCGCTTTTTCAAAGGCCTTGATCACATTTCCCCTCCGGTGAGAGAACCTCCACCTCCGTGGGATTTACTGCTGGTACTGGCAAAGCTCATGGGCAAGCCATTGAACCAATGCACAGGTGTGATCTCTCACCTGTCGTGGAAGACCGCCTTCTTGGTGGCTATCACATCAGCCAGAAGGATGGGAGAGCTCCAGGTGCTTTGCATCGAGTCTCCTTACCTGGTCTTTGCGGGGACAAGGTTGTCCTCCCCCACCAAATTCCTTCGAAGGTGGTGTCAGAGTTTCACCTAACCAGGTGCTGACTCTGCGGTGTTCTACCCAATCACACCTCGGAGGCCGAATATAGGCTTCATACTCTGGACCCTAGAAGGCGCTACGCTTATTATAAGGCGCCGACGGCTGAAATTCGGGAGAGGTTCGCCAGCTGTTTGTCACCCACGCCAAGTCGACCTGGCAGACCTGCAGCCAAGCAGATGATAGGCAGGTGGGTCACCTCCTGCATAGATCACTGCTATAAGTTGGCGGGCATGGAGCCTCCCAGAGGGATAAGAGCTCATTCTACCCGTCATACTGCTGCATCGGTGGCTGCTTCCAGGGACGTCCCTATCCAGGAAATCTGCAGGGCTGCTACCTGGAAGTCAGCACACACCTTTATTACCCATTACCACATCGACCTTGAGTCACGCCGGGATGCTGGTTTTGGGGCCTCGGTTCTCCAGTCTTTATTCCCCAAGTAGGGGGTGTGCGCCTTGCCTCCCTCCTCCCGGAGAACTGCTAGGAGTCTGCCAATAAGTGTGGATGAACAACATATCCATGTCCCTAGAAATACAGGTTACTCACCTGTAACAGGAGTTCTAGGAATGGTATATGTTGTTCATCCACACTACCCACCCGACCTCCCCGGCTTCGACACACAACCTGAGCTTCCAGCGGGCCAGATCTGGCGTCATGGGGTGGAGCCGAGAGTTTTACCACCCGGGTGGGTGGGAGGAGCCAGCTTGAAGACCTTCCGGCAAGATTTAAAGCGGCAAGGAACCTGCCAATAAGTGTGGATGAACAACATATACCATTCCTAGAACTCCTGTTACAGGTGAATAACCTGTATGTGTTGTTCATGGCCATTCAGCCAGAGGCATGGCCACTTCTGCTGCCTGTTCCAGGAATGTATCAGCTGCTGATATAGGTGCTGCTACCACTTGGAGTACTGTCCACACTTTCATGAAGCACTACAGTCTGGACATTCTCTCTTGAAGGAGGACAGGCTTTGGCCTAACTGTGTTTCAAAGCCTTTTTCTAAGGCCTCTGGCCTCCTGCCATCAGACTGTCTCATTGGCTGTACAGCTTGGGACTTGTTCCATAGGTGTGACTAGATGAAAGAGATATCCCTGAAGAAGATAGAACAGTTACTTAAGAACTTACCGTAACAGTAGACCTTTGTGGGAATCTCTCATCAGGTCATGCCATTGTACCCTCCTTCCCCCTATTCTCTGTCTCCAGACTGCCTTTCCTATTGCAGGGCACCTCATCTCTCTCCTTGATTACTTAGAGGGAGGCCTAGCGAGTATAGTCTCCGGCGGAAACTGAGGAGGGAGCGAGGCTGCCCATGCTTATATATGCAGGGACGTCGTGGCCCCTACTAGACTGCTAGAAAAGTTTCCCTGTGGTCCTAGTGCATGATGGCTGTAAGTTCCATAGGTGTGACTTGATGAAAGAGGTTCTCTCGAAGATCTACTGTTATAGTCAGTTCTTGTGTAACTGTTGTTTATTGGTGATCCCAGCTTTTAAAATTTCTGTGGGCCAAAGAGCCTTTTTGTATTCTGTTATAAAGTTGTGGAATGTCTTACCTGTGGAAATACACTTTTTATTTATTTATTTTAATTCTTTTGGTAACCAGGTAAGGCCTAGTGCCTGTTACGGAGAGGTTAAGTGACTTGCTCAGGGTCACACAGTATGGGGGGGGGATATGTTTGTATCAAACCTCTGTCAACTGGATCATTCACAGCTCATTACACTTTTGTAACTATCATTAAGACTAGGATTAACATTAACAGTCTAGTTGCCTGGACTTCTTGATGTATTCTTCATTAATTGCATATTTTTTATTTAGCTTTAATAACCGTTATTAACAAAAGTTTATTGCTATACATAAAGTACTTAATTACTGCATTTTATAGTATTTGTCATTTGGTACTACATGTATATGTTATGTCTCGTGTTGAGAAACACCGTGTCATGCCTGTAAACAGACAACTGTGGTCTAGTGTACCTACCGGGTAAACAAATAAAATTGTTCAGATTAACCTGCAACAGTTGTCCCCTTTTAGAATATTGACTTCCAGAGTTTCAACCCAGAGAAGTATTTTGACTTTCAGAACTCAGGAATGATGTCCAAAGTTGGACTCCTGTACAAGTTTTGACTTTCAAACAATAAGTAATTCATTGAACCTCTGGGAGTAAGTGACATAGAATACAGTATGCAACACAGTAACTTATCAGCTGAGGGAGGACGCTTGACAGAAGCATGTAATTTTCCTGTCGGTGGCCTGAACTACTATTTTTAGATGGTCCATCAATCTTTTTGAAACTCTGGAGGCCCATGGAAGGGAGATGGGGTAGAGGATTTGCCAGTTTCCTGGTCAGAGAGAGTAGTTAATATTTGTGACTACAGTGTCATCTGGAGCACAAATAACATTGTATCACCATATTTACAGTCACACACACTCTGATGTACAATGCAGGCATGCCTGTTGGGTTTGGTTAATATTGCCTCTGTACTGTGGCCTTCCAGTAGTACATAATCAACCATTTTGTTTTTTAAGCCAAATAAAGGCTGCCAGTTCTTAGAGAAGTCCATTTCTCATATAACTGTTGTTACATAGTAGGCCATGTGATCTGGAGGTTAGAGCACTGAGTTGGGAACTGAGAAATCACAGTCAGGGTCGGAATGGGGTACAGAGGGCCCACCTGGAAAGTTGACACAGTGGTCTACCTGGAAAATCAATAGGGTACGACCCAGGGTGACACACTCATTGGTAATCCATTTCAATTTGATACACCAACTCTGTGTTTGCATCTTACGTTTACTTACAAGGCCCATTTAACTAAAAACCAGATGATAAAAACAAAGATTCCAAGAGTTTCAAAGGTAGCCATGTACCCAACAGAGGGGGCCCACCTGACATTTTCCAGGTATCTTGGTGGGCCGTCCGACTCTGCTCACAGGTTTAAACCCTGCTAGACCTAAATACTCACTGTGTGTCCTTGTACAAGTCACTTAGCCTCCTAGTGCTCCAGTGCATGCAGCTGCAGAAATAGGTAGAAGCAGGACCCCATTGGAAACACGATGTTGCAGCTCAGCTGTGCTCTCCTGGGTTAAAAAAATAGGAAAAAAGATAGTCTTGTAACTATGTATATTTGTATAGTAGGATACATGATGGCGACTGTGGAATATGGTAAATATTTGCATTTGTGCAGCGTGACTCGGATAATATCAGGAGTGGCTCATACAGTGATATTATCCAGGTTACTCTGCACTAATGCAAATATTTACCATATTCCACAGAGTTGCACATCATAAAATGCTGACTATTCAGACTGTTGGCAGTGGCTAAGCCTGCAGCTTAACTGGGCTACACCGGGCCAGGACAAGCGATATTCAACGGTGATGTGCCATGGCTCAGCACCGTTGAATATGGCATGGAGAGCACACAGATTGTGCATGGCGTAGTGGCACTGAAACAGTGCAAGGGACAGAGAGGGAGCACGGGGATGCGCCAGTGCAAATGCTGTTGCGCTTGGTGCATCATCCGCGATATTCAGCCGAGGGCATGCAGATAAGGCCA
The DNA here is from genome assembly GCA_016271365.2 of Neoceratodus forsteri. Classification (NCBI taxonomy): domain Eukaryota; kingdom Metazoa; phylum Chordata; order Ceratodontiformes; family Ceratodontidae; genus Neoceratodus; species Neoceratodus forsteri. The sequence goes on along the minus strand of CM028129.1, from coordinate 451,998,928 downwards.
TAATATATGCAAGGTGCAAATGGGGCCATTTGCTTATGATTGTGGCCCCATTTGCTTGTGATGTGCTGGGTCCCGGTGAATTGCGCCTGGCGCCCTGCCAAGCTGCAGCCGTTGGGGGTCAGAACCCTGGTGGACTATTGCAGTCCCCCCCACTCCCATATGCCCGATTGTGGGCATCTGTATCAGAAATGCAGACCCTGGTGGTCTAGCGATCCCCCTGCAGCCCGATCGTGGGCATCTGAAATGTAAAAGCATACTCTGGTGGTCTAGCGGTCCCCCTGCAGCCCAATGGAGGCATCTGAAATGTAAAGCAGACCCTGGTGGTCAAACGGTCCCCTGCAGCCTGATCGTGGGCTGTTGTTGCTTTCATAGACGTACCTGGTGGTCCAGTGGTACTCCTTCCCACCCTCCCACAGAGAGACCCCGGCACCCCCATCATCAGTCTACTGGATGTACCAAAGTTTGTTCACGCTCATTTCTCAACTCAAGGCTACTGCCAGCCATATATATATATATATATATATATATATATATATATATATATATATATGATACATGATGGCACAAGTGGAATATGGAAAATATTTTCGGTCTTGCAGAGTGAGCCTGGATATTTCACGAGGAAGTGCCAAGAGCGCGAGTGGAACATACAGTGCTCACGAGCGAAGTGAAAATATTTTTTTCATATTCCACAAAGCGCCCATCATATGTCCTACTACAATAGCACTGTTGCAAAATGTACAATTTGCATGGGATTAGCGCGGGTTTCGGGGATGTAATAAACAGTATTTATTTTAACTCTGCTGGCGTCATCACTGCAGTGAAAATAGCATGGTTTATTTCACTGGAATATGTCTCACCCCATTGTATAAATAAATATATATATATATAATTAATTATATATACTGTGTGTGTGTGTGTGTGTGTATATATATATATATAAGATGTATATACAGTATATAATTATACATATAGATAGAGATATATATATAGATATAGATATAGATAGATATATAAATAAGGGATATGCAGGGGGTGCCTGTGGGATAACAAAGTTATTTGTACAGTTGCCTGTGACCTCGAGTAACCTCACGAGTGGTGAAGTCCAGAACAAGTGCTCCATCTCTGTTTCTACCTGCAAACTTATAGTAGTTAAATACCTTCAGAAAAAAGAGGAAAATGTTGAGGACTAGCTGTTCTAATAGTTCCAGCCCGTACCCCTTATCCTCAGGTTGCCTTCACAGGGTTCAGGGAGACATGCTGTCCAATACTACCTCCCATTTATTGTCATGGCCTCTAGCTCCTGAGGCATTTAGTGGCACTTTGGGTTTAGTTACACAGTGAAAGTTGATTCTGGGCCTAGAGGTATTCTCTTTAGTGTCTGGGACCCAGTCCAGTTGTCGCCTCATTTACATCATGTGTTGTCTTACTTATCTTGAAGATATACTCCCAAATTACCTTCTGGTATTGATCTCAGACGCTCAGTGCTTGCATTTGCACCACCTCTGCCATTTGTGACATGTTGAATATGAAATTCTTATTTTGATATGCATCATGTAAAACTCAATAAAAACTTGTTTCAATAAAAAAGAAAAAGGGTAACAGGGTATTCAAGCAGAGTTGTTGGGGCGGGGGGCAGAAGGAACTTGATGGACCACTGGACTTCTTTCTTTCCTAAATTTGCTAAAAAAAAAAAAAAAGTGAAGTAATTAATATCCGATATGTTGGAATGCTTTACTTTGACGTAAGTGTAACAAAGAAGAAATGCTACTAATAAATTGCAGCCACTCGTTTTGCTACCTGTGTAGCAAAGAAAGCCATCTTTAGACATGCTGGTATTTGTCTGAATGCAGGTGGCACTGTCACAGCTTTGTCGCTTAGTTAGTTGCATACTTTTGGAGACCAGGATTCCCTGCAGTTTAAGAGAACTCCCTGTAGAGCAAGAACTGAACCATATTTCTTAAATAGTAACTCAGGACTCCGCAAATCTACTTTAAGAGGATAGGAAATTACTTCTCATTGGCAACTGTTAGGAATGCTTCTGTGTTCAGCAAATTTATCTATACCTCTAAATGATCCGTATTTAATTGTACCTGAATAAAAGTTGATATGAAAAGCTGGATTTTGTATTGTTTGGTTTTTGTGGGCATCTTACCTCAAGCAGCAGAGTGAGTTGTTGCCTAGGTTTCAGACTGGGTGGTGACTGGCTGCTGTACACAGACTGGGGCACAGGAGGCACTGGGGAGAAAGGCTCCTGCTGCCAGTGGCACATGAGGCACTGGGGAGGAAGTCTTCTGCTGCACAATGTAGGTAGTAGTTGGGTGCCGGCTCCCATGGGGTGGCAAGTGGCAGAGCTCCAGGACACCTTGAGGCTTAGTGGGCATCGTGTGTTCAGTGAGCAAGACCCTGCTAACTACCAAAGTTGGAGCTCAGGCACTGAATGTGTACCCAAGACCCGGGGGGTCACATCATTGTTGTTGCCCATAGAAGGGGAACTTTGCGAGGGAGCAAGAACCCTGGGGACCTGTGGAGGGTCCCTTCAAAGGCTCTGAGGGAGATCATAGTGGGATACAACCCTAGACACTGGCCCACGTAGTCACTACACCAGGTAAAGTATGCAGATATAAAGGAGCAAGATAAGATAGGAGTTGTGTCTCCAGGGCAGAATGGAGGGAGAATCCAAATCCCTTGTAGAGCAGTACTCATGGTCTGAAGTCTGACCCTTTGAAAGAGGCATGTTATTAGGGAGGTCCTCAGTAGGAAGGTCAGTGAATTGCTGGCCAGGGAAGTGCCAACTCCCAATGGTACATCTGGAAATGAAGGAGCTTATATTTAAAGAAATGAATGCCCTTTTGGCATGCTGTACAAAGCTTAAATGAGCTTTAAAGCAAATCGGAGCCCCTGATTTTTTTGGATTCTAAAGCAAATATAGTAAGTTCAGACAGGAAAATAGAGAACCCTTTGCAGAACCATGCTCTGACGGGCACAGAGAGGTCCTTTATAAACTACAAAATATACCTCTGAAAGAGACCAAGACTGTCTCCATAATGGCAGAGGATTGAGTAACTGGAAGTCGCTGGGGATGACACTGGATTAACTGTCATTCCAGAGGTAGGCTGCAAAAAGAAGTGGTTCATCCATGGCAGCCTGGATAAGTTACCTGATGCCAATACTGGGTTACTGTAGCGCGGACAAAACCACACGTGAAGAATCGTGCTGTCTTAAGCGTGTATGAAAGTACAGCAACATGGGTATGAGAGAGATACGACAATATCGCTACCCCTTTCACTGTAGAATGCAACACGGAAGTGGGGAAAAGGGTTGTGAATACTGCTGGTCGAGTGCTCAGTCGACCGGCTTCCATGGTGGAGTGGCCAAGGCATTCTGCCCAGCAGTGGGCGAGGGGGGGAGACCAGGGTTCAAAACCCTGCTCGAGGAACATTTTATTTTACTCCTGTCTGTGCAGCCATGAGTGAGTACCGCAATGGGAGTTTTAACTTACCCCTCTGTCAACACCCTCTCGGAGTTTTTTTATTCTGGGGGGGGGCATGTGGGGCAGAGCCCCCACAAAAACTAAAGAATACATTGGGATTGCGGCGTTTTTGTGTAGTCAGTGTTATGTACCATTGCTGCACACCGTTGTCTGTGCGCAGTCTTTACTTGCGCGGTTTCATCCACGACATTATGACCCCATACCCCTGATTTCTTGGGAGATGAATATCTGACTGTGATGATTATAAGTTGAGAGCAACTGAACTAGAGTCCTTGGATTCATGATTGCATGGACAGAAGAGCTTTAACAAAACTGGATAGTAAACATCAAGAGCTTGGAAATTTGAGAGTTTTTGCATATTTACTGCATCATGGCAGGTCTCAGGAATGCCCCAATGTCTTTCTTTCAAACCCAAGAGAAATGAATAACTGGTTTGAATGCAAGGGAGCTGTCAGCAAGCAAAGATACCACTAGACACGGGAGTTTCCCTGGGCCATGCCTCTCCTAATTCCATAGCAGTAACACAGGACATTATAAGAGCCACCAGAAAGGGATGAGGTGGGCGGGGGCGCAGATTAAATTGAAGAAAATTTAAGTTTCTATTTTAATAGGAGAAAGTTCAAAACTATACACAGTTGCTTTGACATACGAACATATTAAGTCCAAAGTCTAGCACTTCACAAATGCTTTGTATAAAAAGGTCATATTTGAATTTCTCCTACTGCATATGACTTGGGGGCAAATAGGTTGATCTCTGCATTGATCTACATAACTTATTCTGCATGGCCTGGCTTTTGCAACACTAGAGTAGCGGTTAAAATTGTGATCAATGTGCTAGGATTTGGATATAAACCACTAACATGTGTTTCTGGCTTTACAGAGTATATAGCAGTTTTTTTTCTGCTTTGATGCACGGCACTGAATTAAAGTATCAATTTGAGGATATGTGTGTGCAACAAGATGCTCTGGGCCTGAACTCAGGCTTTATGCACATTGGTTTTCAGGCACAGATCTGGGAATTTTAAATCAAAGCCTTAACTTGTAAGTTCAACAATGGAGTGACCTTACATCAGTATTCTAGTTTAGTTTCTCCATGGTTGTACATGGAGACGCTTTTTGAAGTCTGACTTGTCCATTGCTTAACCTTGAAACAAATGGCCACCCAGGCATAATTGAGTTTTGATATTACTTTCTAACCATCACTATTAGTCCCCAAAAGTCAAAACCGAAGCCACATCCCTAAATAAAAGCAATCAAGTACAGAGACTTAGTTGGAACTTTCTGTTTCCTGTTGAGATGCCATAGGTCAGTTTAGTTCTGTGCATTTTTAAATTTCACTAATACTTGCAGCTGTTACTAATCTGATTTGCAGTTTTTAACTTTTTGGTATTGCCTCGTTTTCTTTCATGTGCCCCGTCACTATGCTACTGTGCCATCCCAGGACACTAGTGGATGCTTTTGCATTTTTCGGGCTTTTGGTATAATAATTTTTAAATACTGTGGAGAAAATGGTTACTACAAACAACATCAAATCAAGTAAGAAGGAACCTGTAGATTTTGAGTGGTCTGTGCCACCCCATTAACTAGCAGTAGAACGACAGAATACGGGCTGCACAATTTCAGAGGTTAAGTCTGGAAACTTCAATCTTAATATCTCGTCAAAATAAATGTTTTCTGACCTCTTCCACGGGTAATTATTTATAACCCATTCGTTCATTCCAGAGTAATAATAATGATGGTTATGATCATGTTTGAAATGGAGTTAAAGAGAACCTTTCTTGATGTTAAAATGTAGAAACCTAGCACTCCCTTACCTCAATGGGAGTTCCACCACGATACTCAAAAAAATTGCCTATTCCAATTTTCCCTCAAGGCCTTATAAAGCTGACCAATTAATTGTGTTGGAAGGTTTCCTAATTGCCTCAATTATCAGATTCATAAAATTGGGCTTCGGGAGGGAAGAACCAATCAAGTGGGGCCAAATCCATCAAATATGAGTGTACCTGCAGAAATCTGTAAGATGCTGAAGGAAGTCTGAATTTAGACTGCAGGAAGGCTAAGGCATCACCCATGTATATCCAGAAATTGCAAAACATTGAAAGGCCTAATCTATGCCACTCCTCATAAGTATGGTCTTGTCTGGCTGCTGTGAACTGTTTTGCCTTAGTCACCAGTCAAAAATTAAAAAAAGAGCCCTGCAAGTTTCTGGGCTGACCTGAGCTCGTACCATATCTTTAATATATTACGGGTCCCCCAAGTGAGGTCCCTTAAAGATGGAATGGAGTCTAATGGAGAAAACAAAACAGGGAATATATCGTAAAGGTCATTTGGAGTAAATTCAATTAATTTCCACGGGGGCATAGTCTGTCTATTAAGTCAAATAAGAATGACCTTAGATGTCATGGCTCTGTGGTATTCTTTTAAATTAGGAAGGTTTAAACCTGCTTTGGCGATGGGTAATTGTATGGATGACCACTTTATTCTTGGGTGTTTCCCAGCCCAGACAGACCTGGAGAATATTATATCCCAGGAAAAAAGTAGAATCTGGATGGAATTAAAGGTAAAGTTTGAAAAAAAATATTAAATCTTTGGAAACACCATCATTTGAATAGTCTGGATACACTGATGAAATAAGTGCAGGTGTGCCCACCTACTCATTAGTTGTTCTATGGCTAAAGTCACAGGCTTCAAGTTCAGGAGCTCTAGAAGTTCCAGGTCTTTGGGAACAACAACTCCCAGACACTGGATTCTATTATTTTGCCATCTAGCTGGTAATAGAGCACTCAGAGCCTGCGATGGAACAAAGTTGAAAGGTAAAATCTCTGTCTTTTGAATATTAATCTTATATCCAGCAACCTCAGAGAACCTCTCTATCACCCCTAGAGTGGCCAGGACCGAGCTTTCAGGGTCTAATAGGGTCAGCAATATAATTATGTATGTACTTTTGAAAAGTGTGAATAGTTTTCTGGCAAGTTTTATTCTTATTGGGATTTTTAAGTTATTTTTGTCCTGAGCCAACCACCTGTGAAACTGCAGCTTTGAAAGCAGATTTAAGCAAAAGGTTGCTGTTATGGAGTGGGAATAAACAGACACGTTAGGCAGGAGGTATAGTGCATAAAATAAACGCATGGATGCATTTATGATTTTTTTATTCAAAAATCAATTAAATCAATATATACAGAAATAAAGAAAAACAGGGTGTAACCCCCTTGTTCCCAGCGGTTACTAGAATCCCACTTAGAATCAGTGGCAGGCAGGGAGAGGCAGCTTGTGAGATGCCACTGAAATGGGTTTCACACTGTCGCACTCTGTTTTCAGTCTCAGCTGAGCTGGAGTGATGACGTCATCTTAGAATTTGCACAGAAGCATAAGTCACAATGAAATGCTAGCTGCAGGGGTTAGTAGTAGAATGTTGGGAGAGTCAGTAGTAGTCTATGTGGAGAGTCTGGAGAGTGAGGAGTGCTGCAGAGTGCAACTCCTCAGACTTGTCTCTGAAAGAGAGCTACCTCAGTAGAAGGAGTAGTATGTTCTCACCCTAGAGAAGAGCACAGAAGACCAGCAAAGAAAGTGGTAGAGACCATTCCTAGAGGGTTTTCCAGTACCCCATCCCCGGAAGGATGGGGGGGGGGGGAATTCCAGGATGCAGTGGTAATCCCCTGGTCCAGCCTGGAGAGTGGTGAAGCTGCCTAGATTTGTTTGTTCTGTGAGTACCTGAGACTGTGTGTAGGGAAAAAGCCCTGGGGCACCTGCATTCCTGTGGTGAGTTTTTCTCTGACAAAGGGACTCTGTTCACCAAGACTGTGTTTCTGTTAAAAATGTCTGCCTACTGTGGGGTCCGAGGGAGACTTGCCAAGTACAGAACTTTTAGACCGTGTCTGGTTTAAAAGCATCTGCTAAAGTGGGGGTCTAGAGTAAAGACATAGCCATATACAGAACTTTTAATTTCATTACACCTCCGAGGTGTGAGAAGTAGAATGTTAAATGTGCAAGACATTTCAAGAGAGCATCTACAAGTGTTTCAGAGAAAGGTGTTGCTAACCAGATGAATGGCCGAGTATAAATATTGAAAGCAAAAGGTGGGAGACCTCCCATCTGGAGTAACCATTTTTACCTCTCCGGGTTCAGTTTGGGCACCTTTGTTTTCTCTCAGTGCATTTGGCCAGTGCCTGAGGAAAACACCCAGATGTGGGATTTTGGATTTCCAGTGAGTCAGGATGTGCTCGTGGGTGGTCGAGGGAGCCACCAAGAATTCCTCATGAAATATGGGAAGATTCCTAGTACTAGCCGAGGGTGCCAAGTCAAAGGAAAGAAGGGAAGTGTACCAGTTCGGGCCATGTGTGCCAGTCCATTCAGAACCTGAGGGTTCGCTGTGTTTGTGTGTGTGTTCTATACCTCAGTAATCTGCATTACCAGTGGGAGTAGCCCTGTGGGGGTCCATCTTCATTTTGTATTATTCTCTGTGATGTGAATAAAAGCCACACTCTAGAACCCCAACCTGGTTTGGACAGTACAGTTATTGCTTCCAGTGTCTGGATTTACTTGGGTGCCTCTGACCAGAAGTGCAAACCTAGCATAGTCCTGAGCAAATATTTTCTCCCAGGGACCAAGTTTGATGGCCATGCTAAATGGTTCCCCCAGGTGTGAGCCAGGTAGTTGCCACACTTGGTTTGTCTATCTGAGGATGGCACGCTACGACGTAGAAGTATGGGTTCATAGACATGTTCATAGTGACAACCTCCATCCCTCTCGATAGCACCATGTGTGAGAGGAGCAACCCAGCTAGTTGAATAAGGGGGGCCGGTGGGGGAAGGTTACAAAATGGAGGCACCGCTGAGGATTTGTTTGGAATTTGGGAGAAAACAAGAGATGTTTGCTCAGGTTGTGGCTAGCAGTTTGTCTGTCTGGTAGTTGGTAGCCCAGAAAATGGGAAGCTTTGCGCATAATTGATTGACCAGAAAAGTGACATCCGTATGTGCTGCTGTGTGCCTGCTGTTCATGTGCTGCTGTAACTGTGCCAACATTTACCAAGGAGCTATAAAGCCAGTTTGTGTTTGCTCCTTGCCCTGCATCAAAAAGAACATATGCCAGCTTTATGTGTGCCCCTTGTCCTGCATCAAAAAAAATGTTTGCCAGCTTTAATTTTCAAGACACAAAACCTCTGTGCACAAGCACTGAGGCAGTGGTTACCCCAAAGGGCATTTAGCTGGGAAGCCAAGTTTCAAAGAAATACAAAATCACACATGCCCCCACAATGCAAAGCATCATGAGCTGCATATGCAAATCACCACAGAATATTAAGCTGGTTCAACTTTAAGCAGAAATGCATGGTGCCGAAAGGCCTCCCACACAGTTTGCAAAGGGTGCCTACAGAAGACATAGACACATGTTTCGTCCTACCAGAACTCATCAGTATGCCTCATCTGTTTGACACCTCAGTGGAATGAACCAGCTACCCTAAGATGGCCTGTCTGGGTTATATTATGGTGAACCCAATTAAAACAAAAAACAGTTTAAAAGACAAAAAACCTCTGTGCACAAGCACTGAGGCAATGGTTACCCCAAATGGCATTTGGCCAGGAAGCCAAGTTTCAAAGAAATACAAAATCACACATGCCCCCACAATGCAAAGCATCATGGACTACATATGCAAATCACCACAGAATATTATGCTGGTTCAGCTTTTTTTTTTTGTGCTTTCTTTTTATTGATTTAATAAAATTACATTACTGCTTTTTTCCCTCATGCATGAGGATTCATTCCATTACAATAGCAAAATATGGAATATCACTTCGTTCTAGCTCTTACATAGTATGCAGCAGGAGTGGGGGATAAAATAAAATAATTGGCAAATTTCACCAGCTGTCCCATAAGAAAGTCCAAGTTGCCAGGTGCTTCATGGGTAAGGTGATAGTCCATTTATTAGGTGGACTATCCCAAAATTTGAACTGCACTAACCAGTAGTGCTGTGATTTTTCAAAGAAAAAAGATATTAAAGGTAGACATGGTTCCCATGCACTCCGCTGTCTCCTGCTTCTACCCACCCTCTATACAAACAATTAGCTTAGAACAGATCTCAGTATTCAATATGAGCAATTGAAATAACATGAACAAAATTTTAAACTGGGTCAGTATAACTATGAGAAGGGATTAAACAACATTACCCCCTCTCCCAAAATATCACTTCACCCTCGGTATCCCAGTCTCTAACTTTTAACTATTAGGCAAAGTAAAATGAATGACTAAAGAAAAAGTCAGAGTTAGTACTCAGCCTTCCTCCAAATCAGAGCTGACCACATTTTCCAGTTCTGGTTTTCTGTTAAATTCAGTAGCCGCTTTTTTGGCCCAGTGACCCACATCCTTTGGGTCTGTAAATTGCCAACTCCGACCCCTGTATGTGACTCTTAAATGGGCTGATAGCAAGAAGGAGTGTGCTATCCCCAATGAACAAAGCTTCTGGCGAACTACGTTGAATTGTTTCCTTCTCGAGCATGTCTGGTAGGAGAGATCAGGAAATATCTTGATTTCGTAGTTCTGGATCTCCAAGGGAGAAGCTGCATGAGCTGCCGCTATTAGGATGTCCTGGACCTCCGGACCCATCATCTTCAGGATCACTATCCTCAGTTGACCCACGTCTGCAGGCTGTACCCTTGGTGTTGCTCGGTACGGCTGCCACAGAGCTGTCCATTCGAAGTCCTCCGGGATCGATAGGGTCTCAGTGAGCCACTGCCGCATAAAGGACAAAAGGTTCACCCCTTCCAGTAGGCCAACTACTCTGACGTTCCCCGCCAGAGTCCTGTTCTCCACTCCCTCCAGGTGATATCTTAGTTGCTGGTTTTCTTTCACCGGGGTAGCTGCTGTACTCTGAGCTGCTAGAGATCGCTTGTCTGCATCAGCAACAGTTGAGCTCAGTGCTGATATCGCTGCATCATGGGTCTTCAATTTAGAAAGTGTTTTTTCGAGTTATGAGTCCATCGCTCTGACAAATTCTATGAGTGCTTGCCATGGAGGGTCCTTAGAAGTAGCAGGCCCCAATGCATGGTCTTGATCAGAGCTAGGAGGCTGAGGTTGAGATGCAGTAGAAGGCCTCAAATTTGCAGCTGATTGAGGCTGATTTTGCTTAGTACGCCCCATCAAAAATCTGGCATTGTTAGAGAGCTGAGTATCTGCAAAATTCACTGAGTTCATTTGAAATAAAAGTTTCAGCTAAAATTATATGTTTTAGTCGGTGAATTAGGAGCAAGAAGTGCAGAGCTGCAGAAAACACTTCCTGCCTGGAAGCTGGCTCTCTGCCCCCCATGCTGGTAGAAGTTTAATTTTCAAGTTGTGACAAGAAAAAGTATGGAGAACTGTGGGAAACTGAGACATTTGTGCCCTGAAAGTTTAAAATGCTTTCTGTGTGGACTAGGGGAGTCACTAGAGAAATTTCCATGAAAAATGGTTAAAATGGTGCTCCCGCCATGGAGTTACAGTTGAAAAGAAAAAAAGTTTTGCAGTTTAAATTTTGCCTGCTCAACGATCACCGTGGAGAAGAGCATGAAAAGAGAGGCTCATTTGCATGGCGTCGAGTGATTGGTGAGACTGTAATCAGTCCCGCCCCCAAGCTAGCTTCAGAGTGCTGCCCAGTGTTAGAGAGGGAGAAAGTGAGTGGTGTGCGAGCTGGCTAGCCAGGAGGAGTGTCACGATGACTGTAAACATTCTAAAAGTTAAAACATCAGACTTTTTCTGTACTAAATCGGGCTCAACCCATATTCCCTTCGACTGGGGAGAAAGCGTGGCATTTGTAGGGACAGTTGGCAAGACCGCCAGCCCATTTCAACCTAGAGGCCTTCAGGATTGGCTGTAGGCCGAAATTTCCATCAAAAAGCCAGCTACTGATTCAGTGAGTACCATTCAGCAAAACTGAGCTCAAACTGTGTGTGATTTTTCTAAAGCCAGCTGGATCTGTGTGTAAACAGTGTGATTGTTTTGCAAAGAAGGACTGTGTAAAGTAAATCCAACCTAAGCAAGAATTCTGAGCATTAGACTGTGAGCATGTATTATGGATTGAGCAACAGTGTAATTTTCTGAGCAAAAAGAGAGACTCTGAGTTGTATGAGAGGCTGCAACAACCAGGCAATCCTGTTCATGAAATAATGTGGCTTCAGTGACTTTAAGCAAGTAAAAGTGATTGAAAGCTAGTGTAAATTCCTAGAAAATCATATAGATGTGCTGAAAAAGAAAAATAATGCAGTCTGTGCAGTTTGAGTAAAATTTATCCGTATGCAGTAAATCGGATGCACAGTGGCTGGAGTCAGATGCAGAATGGTGATGCGCCAAGAGTGCTGCCGCTGCCATTACAGGCTGAGGTAGTAATGTAAATACAGCAGCAGGGAGCCATTTTGTGAGACTGTTCAAAGCAAAGTGAACTCAGTGATAACAGTGAACTTTTGTGTGTTTTTCTGCAGTCATGGCTTCAGGATCATCCCGCTACCCGGATCATGCCCGGGCTATGATAGTGGAAGAGGTTACCAAGCTGAAAGAAATGGAAAAATGTTTCTACGGTGGTGGTTTGCCTCCTCATGTTGCGATTCCCAGATACCCTATGAGAGTATGCATAATGTGCCTCAAGGCTGGAAGGGACGTTTTCATGATTCCTCACTGTTTAGGGTTCTTAGAGAAGCAAGGCCTAACTAGTACATCCAAGATTCATTTGGCTCCCATGTGGACAAAGCTTCAAGATCCTGCAAGTAGCAGCACACAGCACCAAGTGGAACCTGTTGGGGGAGTCCCAGCAGAGTGTGGCACAAAGGAAGAGGGTGTGGATGTACTGGCAGAGCAGAGTCCTCGTGATGTCTCCACGCCCGTGTCACAGATGGACAGTGTGGAGGGAGAATCAGTGGATCCATGGAGAGAGGATCCAAGTCCTAGTCTCATTGGAGAGGATGAGGTTCGCGAGACCCTAGATTGGGAGGTGTCTACCTCCGTGCCCAGTGAAGAGTGGACAGTCTCAGGAGTGAGGACAACTGCTCACTCCTGGGCCCAGGTCCTAAGTGAGGAAGAGGAGGAGGAAGCTATGTATCCTTATGATGAAGGTGCTAGTCCACAGCCTTGGGCTCTTCCCTCGGAGGAACCAGAAGAAGAAATTGGTGACTCCACAGCCCTGCCCCCAGAGGAAGGGGTCAGGGATCCATTCTACGTAGCTTTGAGTATGTGACAGTAGCAGAACCAGGACTGGTTGCCTTCAAGCCATGCTGGTGGTCATGAACTGACCAAGAGTAATAAGGAGGAAGGACTGCTTCGTAGGAAGGCAGATGAGATCTATAGAATGTCCTTTCCTACCTTTCCTCGGAGAGTCTGGGAGGAGATTGAGAAAAACAGGAGAGGCTGGCTAGTTGAAGAAGCAACCAAAATCTTGCATCCAGGTGCAACTCGATATGTCAGAGACAAAGTGGTCAAAGACAGACTCCAGTATTGGAGAGTGGGCAGGACACTGTTCATAGACACTGTACGATTCATGGACAAAAAGGGAAACAAGATTTTCCATAATGTGAATTATGAGCGCCCAGACGGGATAATAATTCTTGCACCTGACCCATTGTGGTATTACCCTCAATGTAACCAACTTCCTGCATATGTGCCCATGCCTACCAAGTGGAAAGCAGAGCAGTGGTAGCCAGAGCTGCCATCCAGCCGTTGCCGTACCCATGTTGTTCCGCCAGTCTAGTGTTCCAGGATCCAAAGGTGCGTCCAGATTTGTCAGCCTTGCAGTGTGCCTTCCAGTTCTATCGCCTGGCCTTCCAGATGACATCAGCCTAGATGACCTCATCCCAGCTGTTTCCTGATTAATGACCTGGGATTTTGGATTTCAGTCCAGCTGTTTCTTTCCTGTTCCAAGGTTTCATCTCCAGATGACGTCTGCCAGAGATGACATCAACCCAGCAGTTTCCAGACATCCATCCTGTAATTTCTGGAAGGTTTCCACCCAGCTGTATCTGAAAAATGCTGCCAGGAAGAGTCCTTGGCTGGAGATCAAAGTGCTGTTGCATTTTTCATTCTTCAAGGTATTGTAAGTCCAGACTTTTCTTACCTTATTGACATTGCAATACACATCCTACACCTGGCAGACTACAGATTGTTTGAACTGTCCACAAAGACTCTGCCCTTTGGGATTTGCAGTACGACAAGAACTGTGCTCTACCAGGCTCTGGCCCAGGAGAAAGACTTTCATGGACCTTGCCTTTGGGCACTGTTGTCATTGGTTAGAACATTTAGGGCATTGCATCCCCAAAAGGTGGATTGTATATAATGTTGATGTTTTTCTACTGTTTTCTACTTTTTCTAAAAAATATTTTTTGGGATTCTCCAGTGTTTTGATGGTAAGGGTTATGGTCGTGTACTGTTTGCAGATTTGGGGTGTGTTTTTGTCTTTTCCCTTTCAGGTGGTTCCTGATGAAGACAGAAGAGAAGACAAGAAGAGGATTGGAGGGCCTCATCGGAGTTCCTCATGAGCTTTAAAGTGTTGTATTTAAAGTACTGTGTAGTTGTTAACATGTCAACTTTTCCTACCACAGGTGTAGTTGTGGGTGAGTGTGGGAGTGCAATACTTGAGTATAGTGTTAGCTCCTTGGTTTGGTTTGCAGGTGTCCAGGGATGGGGGGAGGATCCCCTGTTTTGGGCAGGTTTGTTTTTCGTCTGATAGGTTTTCCCTAGAGGGCTAGGGGGATAGACAGGCTGTGGTCCTGACCTGCAGTAGGGGCCACAGTGCTGGTCTATTAGGGCTATGCTCTGAACAGTTCTTCCAGGGCCACTGGTTATCCATGGTAAAATCGTAGTGTAGGGGCTGATGGGTCAGCCAATGGCCTGTGGGCCATTCGTGTTGTCTGCCTGTGCCTGGCACATGGTAGGGGAGAAGGTAGCGCTACCTCCCCGTAGTCAACACATAGGGTAGGATGGCCTGGTGCTGGGTAGGTAATGACTGGGGAGAGTCATTTTCTTGGCCGAGGGTGGGTGTAACCCCCTTGTTCCCAGGGGTTACTAGAATCCCACTTCCAATCAGCGGCAGGCAGGGAGAGGCAGCTTGTGAGATACCAGTGAAATGGGTTTCACACTGTCGCACTCTGTTTTCAGTCTCAGCTGAGCTGGAGTGATGATGTCACCTTAGAAATTTCGCAGCAGCATAAGCTGCAATGGAATACTAGCTGCAGGGGTTAGTAGTAGAATGTTGGGAGAGAGTCAGTAGTAGTCTGTGTGGAGAATGAGGAGTGCTGCAGAGTGCAGCTCCTCAGACTTGGCTCTGAAAGAGAGCTACCTCAGTAGAAGGGGTAGTGTGTTCTCACCCTAGAAGAACACCGAAGACAAGTGAAGGAAGTAGTAGAGACTGTTCCTAGAGAGTTTTCCAGTGCCCCATCTCCGGAGGGATGGGGGGGGGGAAGGATTCCAGGATTCAGTGGTAATCCTCTGGTCCAGCCTGGAGAGTGGTGAAGCTGGCAAGATTTGTTTGTTCTGTGAGTCACTGAGAATGCGTGTGGGGAAAAAGCCCTGGGGCATCTGCATTCCTGTGGTGAATTTTTCTCTGACAAAGGGACACTGTTCATCAAGACTGTGTTTTTGTTAAAAGTGTCTGCCTACTGTGGGGTTCGAAGGAGACTTGCCAAGTACAGAACTTTTAGACTGTGTCTGATTTAAAAGCATCTGCTAAAGTGGGGGTCTAAAGACATAGCCATATACAGAACTTTTAATTTCATGACACCTCCGAGGTGTGAGAAGTAGAATGTTAAATGTGCTGGACATTTCAAGAGAGCATCTGTAAAAGTGTTTCAGAGAAAGGTGTTGCTAACCAGATGAATGGTTGAGCATAATTATTGGAAGTAAAAGGTGGGAGACCCCCCCCCCCAATCTGGAATAACCATTTTTACCTCTCCGGGTTCAGTTTGGGAACCTTTGTTTTCTCTCAGTGCATTTGGCCAGTGCCTGAGGAAAACACCCAGACGTACGATTTTGGATTTCCAGTGAGCCAGGATGTGCTCGTGGGTGGTCAAGGGAGCCACCAAGAATTCCTCATGAAATATGGGAAGATTCCTAGTACTGGCCAAGGGTGCCAAGTCAAGGGAAAGAAGGGAAGTGTACCAGTTTGGGCCATGTGTGCCAATCCATTCAGAACCTGAGGGTTCACGCTCTGTGTGTTCTGTACCTCAGTAATCTACATTACCAGTGGGAGTAGCCCTGTGGGGGGTCCATCTTCACTTTGTATTATTCTCTGTGACGTGAATAAAAGCCACACTCTAGAATTACAGCCTGGTTTGGACAGTACAGTTATTACTTCCAGTGTATGGATTTACTTGGGTGCCTCTGACCAGAAGTGCAAACCTAGCATAGTCCTGAGTAAACATTTTCTCCCAGGAACCCGGGTTGATGGCATGCTAAATGGTCCCCCCCCAGGTATGAGCCAGGTAGTTGCTACACTTGGTTTGCCTGTCTGAGGATGGCACGCTACGAAGTAGAAGTATGGGTCAACAGAACTATTCATTGTGACTACCCCATCCCTCTCGGTGGCGCCATGTGTGAGAGGAGTAGCCCTGCTAGTTGGACAAGGGGGGCCAGGGGTAGGGGTTACACAGGGTGTTGGACAGCACATCAAAAGAAAACTCAGAAGATGACTCTTCCCTAGTCACTTCTCCAATACTTCACTTCAGTTTTCACTGCTGGTGTGAATACTGGCACACCTTCCTCCTCAAAGACCATCAGCACTCTGACCTCCCTATCTATAAATCACTCCTAGTGGTGAGATTTTATAGTCTCTTGGGTGATGACATCATGGTCATATGACCAGCTGCAAGGGATTCATTAGGGTTTTATTCTTTTGTTCTAGAGAATAAAGATGTTCCATATCTCTCATTTTCAAGACACTGTAATCATCTACCCTTTAGTATCCTGTTATGAACAACACATATAGGTAGGGATCAACCATCAGCTCTTTTAGCTTAATAAGGCTTATTATGGAATTAAGCTCCTCCTTTGTAATGATGTCACTAGTACCGCTTTTTTTTTTTTTAAATAGTCATTTTGTGGGCAGTCAGCCCCATACAGGTACTACATGCAACCCAAATGGTAATTACATTTGTATTACTTGTTCTTCTCTCAGACGTCTCTGTATTGGCTAGGGGAAGGGGAGATTGAGGGCGCGCTCCTCATTTCTCTTCTTCTGCTAACTCAGGAGCTCTAACCTTAATTGTACATTTATAACAGTTTTGTATTGTTTGTTATTATTTCATAGGGCTTCCTTAATAATTCATATTTTCCATTTCTTTTATAACTTATAACTAGGCAGGAACTTCTACTCGGGTTATGTGCCCTGTTTTTAAACCACATGTCAAACCCCTTTTTAATACAGCCAACAGCTCAACTTTTCATTTGGCTCTGTATGTACAAATGTAGATACTTCCTTCATCGTAAACCCAGTTACAGCATTCTGGGCTACATAGAATATTAGACACCTTTGCATCCTACTTATTTAAAACTGCAACATACGGTAGCCGCTGCACCCTGTGTCAAAACCCAAGCGCTTTCCTAGGCGCACCAAGCGGTGTTTAATTGTAGTGCTTCCTGTGCATACCAAGCAACGTGGCATGGGAAACAGAGTAGCTGCTCCTAAGCCATACCAGAATGGCTCCTTGGCTGTTCATTAAGCCTCTGCGAGCGGCAGGTCACTAGCACATCAGTGCCTTTTCTTTCTACAGGGCACCAGTGACTCTGGGCTCTTTTAAACACATTTGGGACACATTTTAAACATTATTTGTAGCGTGACTGGCTCTAGTAAACAATTCCCAATTGGGAGTATTCAGCAAAGCGCCATCCAGCGCATTGTGTGCACAACACTGGATAAAAGAACAAGGGGACAGTAAAGAGAGAGAAGTTTGTTTGTCAGGTTGGCCACCCTGACAAGGAAAAAATAAGAACAGCTTTAGAATAAGTAAGAATCGACAGGACAGTGTGAAAGGAAAATGGGGGTGGGGGTGCACATTGACAATACCAAGTTAGATGGTATGTGTATCTCTGGAACAAGGCCACCCTGTTACAGTTGCATGGCAACTTTTAGCTCCATTCACAACCATACTCCTCCTCTATCACCCTATCACACATCACCCTATCCTATAAATAAGAGGCTTGCTCCCTGCTTGTATATACAGCAGCCAGCTGAGGAGGTGTGAGCAGGGCTGTGCCGGTCACCGTATGCTTCCCTGGCACTGCGGATAATGCCAAGGTGAGTGGGGAGGGGGGTACGCCCACTGCTGCAGTGGGAGGAGGGAACCACTGACACCAGGGAGGGTTTTTTTTGGGGCTTGGGCTGGCAATCGAGGGGCGGGGACCACTGGCACCAGAGAGTCTCTTGTTGTCATGGAGGGTCTGGTGATCAGAGAGAGGGTAAACCACTAGTACAAGGGATAACATTTACATTGGGGCTGGCGATCGAGGAAGGGGGAACTACTGCCACCAGGGATAATAGGTTTTGTGCCAGGGCAGGTGATCGGGGCTACTAGCACCAGAGATAATAATTTTACATCTGGCCTGGCGAGGGGACTACTACCACCAGGGATGATAATATTCACATCGGGGTTGGCAATCGGGAGGGGGCCACTAGAATCGGGATATTATTTTGTACAGAATGGGATGTTGATTTGGGGAGGGCACTAGCCACCAGGAAAATGTTTTATAGAACGGGTTGTCATCAGCGAGGAGGTTGCCAGGGACCACAAGTGGGTGGTTGTCGCCCCATGGTCAACTGGCTGCATTACCTCTGGCAGCCACTAGGGTTGCCCAGAGTTAAGTCAGGGTTTTGTTTGGCGGTATTTGTGCTGCGCCAACGAACAGCGCAAAACCCTTTCGTGCAACGCAAAGCCGCTGAATGTGGGGTAGCACGGCTATTCATGCCCCTCCCCTTGCCTGCAAGCATATATTATGTTTTTCACGGGTGCTAATCCTCTTTGCCTGTGCAACAGCCCCTTTTAAATAAGGGGATCCAGTGCAAACCCCAGTTTGCGAAAGCAAAGACCCGTTAGCACCTGCGCAAACTTTTGAATATCTGGCCCCTTCTGATTTGTGGAACAGACTCCTAGAGGGGTTGGTGTCACCCCAATACAGTAGCTACTTTTAAACTTAGAGCTGGATTTTTTAAGCTGAGAATCCCACTTTGCATCTAGTTTTTTTTTTCTGTTTTCTAAGAGGTTGCATTGCCCTGTTTTTCTGAAAGCAGGTGGTCAAGGGGTGCTGGCAGCAAATGCTTTTTAAAAAACCTATTTAAAGGAGCATTTCCTATAACCTGCAAGCCTATGTTTTCTGTAGAAGGTTTTTTTTTAACTTTAATTTTTATTGCTTTTTGATTTCTCATATATATCTTTACGGGTGGGCAGGTGAGATGTATTTGATACAGTACAGGGTTGTTCACATACGAATACATAGGACAGAACCAGTATATTACTGATACATTCTGAGGTATAGGAGCCCATATACAAAAGTAAATCATGATGCTTAGGCTCTGTGTTACAGCATACACCAAGATATTAAGGGTATCCAATCTGTAACTAACTGAGCGTGTGTTATGTTGAAATGGTAGCCTGTTTAATACATCCTCTAAGTCTACTTTATATGTATATTTATACAATAGACTGTAGATCATACTGAGAAGAAGGGGACTTGCCCATGTGCATAGAGAACCCATTTTCTCCCTCTAATTTCAAATGCTGTATCTGGTTTGGGACCCCTCGAGCAGAGCTTTTCTAGTATATACAAATTCTTCATTTTTTAAACCAGTCGCTGAGTCTGGGAGGGAGTTTGACTACCCCAGAGGCAAGTAATCGCCTTTTTAGCTGCCAGAAGATATGTTACTAAGAGAGAGACCCTTTGGATGCAGAGACCCTCAGGAGGGATCATCAAGAGAACCACTTCGGGGGTGAGCACCGCTTCCTCTGTCAGTTCAGCCAATGCTGATGCTATATCTCTGTAGAAGTTGTTTTGTAAATACTGGTTCACAATTTATTATTCCATCCATGCTGGATTCTTGATGAATTTGTGATGTACCTTATGCACTTGCTATGCTTCTGTGTTGTTTTTAAAGTGTATCTGTGTTCATAGAACTCTAATTGAAAAGGATGTAGACTACATAATTGGGGAGAGGGGCTGCTGAAATATGTTAATTTTACAAGTTGTGAACAGTAAAGAAGTCCATTTACATTTCTTTGTGCTTGATAATGATGGTCCCCACCTTTGATCCAAGATGTCTAGTCTGTTTCTGCAAGTTCCACATATTAATTAAGAGCACACACATATCATTCCTGAAGGAAGGCAAATGAAAAGTTCAAATTAACTTCTCAAGTGCTGACTACATCTTTTTACAATAATAAGTTTAAGCAGTCAGTAGCAAATCGGCCAGACCGCAGCACGATTCCAAACTGTTCTGAATAAGGCTCATTTGCTGCTTTAATACTATATGGAACATAGTTGGAAACATTTCAGGTTTTTTAATTGACACTAAGCAACAACTTACTGTTCTTATTCTAAAACATTTAAGGTATTTTGACTGTGGATTTTTAAACGTCCTTTCCGCTAAAGAGCTTGACAAAAATAAGGCATGACTTAAGGCTTTTTTTTTTTTTTTGTCAGATTGTTTTGTTTTAGTTTGAATTTTCATCATCATTGCTATCAGCTTTTGAGAGTGTTTGGCCTGCAGCCAGTATCTTCAGTGCACATTGTGTCTTTACACAAATATTTAGCATTCAGGCTTTCTTAATGTTTATCCTTAGGAATTGGTCTTTGGAGACTCGGCACCTTAGAAGGGTTAACTAATAGCTTTTCAGAATGGGAACATTTTTTATACTTGGATTCAAGTCTCCAAAATTTGAGTTTGAACAGCCACGCTGATGAGATTGGTAGTTTTAGTCCTGTTTATAATGGGTTATCCACACATCATATGGCAGTAACTAAACATAAATTGGGTCAGTTTGGCACGTCTGCAGCATTTAGATTGCCGCTAGCTAAATGGCATTTTGCTACATATTTCTGTGTTTATCTACAGATAACTTTATTTTTTGTTTTTGTTTAATAATGATTTGGCTCCCTCCCTTCCTGCTAAAGACTAGGGAACTGGTAAAGCTGGTGGTATAAAAGGCTATAACTTTGTAGACATTGCATGATGGGTCCCTTATACAAACTATTGGCTAACTTACAAGGTGTGAAGCAATATTAATCTAATATGGAGTAATAAAGAGATTAAAATGCATTATAATATGGGTTGCATGAAGGAGAGCAGCCACTTGGTCAAACAGCATCAGGTTACCGTGGATTAAATTCCCTTTTTAATCCACACTTAGATGACCTGCACTTCTTCTCTCAAAGCGAGTGATGTGATTATCCCACCAAAATCATATGCATTTTTACCTCTCTGGATTCAGTTTGTGCACCTTTGTTTTCTCTCAGTGCATTTGGGCAGTGCCTGAGGAAAACACCCAGACGTGGGATATTGGATTTCCAGTGAGCCAGGATGTGCTCATGGGTGGTCGAGGGAGCCACCAAGAATTCCTCATGAAATTTGGGAAGATTCCTAGTACTGGCCAAGGGTGCCAAGTCAAGGGAAAGAAGGGAAGTGTACCAGTTCTGGCCATGTGTGCCAATCCATTCAGAACCTGAGGGTTCACTGTGTGTGTGTTCTGTAACTCAGTAATCTACATTACTAGTGGGAGTAGCCCTCTGGGGGTCCTTCTTCGCTTTGTATTATTCTCTGTGATGTGAATAAAAGCCATACTCTAGAATCCCAACCTGGTTTGGAAAGTACAGTTATTGCTTCCAGTGTCTGGATTTGCTTGAATGCCTCAGACAAGAAGTGCAAACCTACCATAGTCCTGAGCAAACATTTTCTCCCAGGGACCCAGGTTGATGGCCATGCTAAATGGTCCCCCCAGGTGTGAGCCAGGTAGTTGCCACACTCTGTTTGCCTATCTGAGGATGGCACACTACGACGTAGAAGTATGGGTTCATAGACATGTCCATAGTGACAACCCCCATCCCTCTCGATGGCGCCATGTGTGAGAGAAGCAGCCCTGCTAGTTGAATAAGGGGCCATGGGGGGAGGTTACAAAATGGAGGCATCGCTGAGGATTTGTTTGGAATTTGGGAGAAAACAAGGAATGTTTGCTCAGGTTGTGGCTAGCAGTTTGTCTGTCTGGCAGTTGGTAGCCCTGAAAATAGGAAGCTTTGCGCATAATTGATTGACCAGAAAAGTGCCATCCGTATGTTCCGCTGTGTGCCTGCTGTTCATGTCCTGAGCAACATTTTCTCCCAGGAACCCAGGTTGATGGCATGCTAAATGGTCCCCCCCAGGTGTGAGCCAGGTAGTTGCCATGCTTGGTTTGCCTGTCTGAGGATGGCAGGCTAGGAAGTAGAAGTATGGGTCGGCAGAACTGTCCATAGTGACTACCCCCATCCCTCTCGGTGGCGCCATGTGTGAGAGGAGTAGCCCTGCTAGTTGGACAAGGGGGGCTGGTGGGGGGAGGTTACACAGGGTGTTAGACAGCACATCAAAAGAAAACTTGGAAGATGACTCTTCCCTAGTCACTTCTCCAATACTTCACTTCAGTTTTCACTGCTGGTGTGAATACTGGCACACCTTTCTCCTCAAAGACCAGCAGCACACTGGCCTCTCTATCTATAAATCACTCCTAGTGGTGAGATTTTATAGTCTCTTGGGTGATGACATCATGGTCATATGACCAGCTGCAAGGGATTCATTAGGGTTTTATTCTTTTGTTCTGGAGAATAAAGATGTTCCATATCTCATTTTCAAGACACTGTAATCATCTACTCTTTAGTATCCTGTTATGAACAACACAAATAGTTGGGGATCAACCATCAGCTCTTTTAGCTTAATAAGGCTTATTATGGAATTAAGCTCCTTCTTTGTAATGATGTCACTAGTATCTTTTTTTTTTTTTTAAACTAGTCATTTTGTTTGCAGTCAGCCCCATACAGGTACTACATGCAACCAAAACGGTAATTACATTTTTATTTCTTGTTCTTCTCTCAGACATCTCTGGGTTGACTAGAGGAAGGGGAGATTGAGGGCGCGCTCCTCATTTCTCTTCTCCTGCCAACTCAGGAGATCTAAACATAATTGTACATTTATAACAGTTTTGTATTGTTTGTTATTATTTCATAGGGCTTCCTTAATAATTCATATTTCTCGTTTCTTTATAACTTGTAACTAGGCAGGGACTTCTACTCAGGTTATGTGCCCTGTTTTTAAACCACATGTCAAACCCCTTTTCAATACAGCCAACAGCTCAACTTTTCATTTGGCCCTGTATGTACAAATGTAGATACTTCCTTCATCATAAACCCAGTTACAACATTCTGGGCTACATAGAATATTAGACACCTTTGCATCCTACTTATTTAAAACTGCAACATGCGGTAGCCGCTGCAGCCTGTGACAAAACCCAAGCACTTTCCTAGGCGTACCAAGCGGTGTTTAACTGTATTTATTTAATTTGTACATTGGTTTACAACTTTTGAGCCAAAGGCTCACTTCCAAAGGTACCTCGTCACATTGAGGACAAACAGACAGTAAATTTTGGTTACAGTAAAGTGTTACATAGATACATAGAAAGACAATATATTTTTGATTACAGCAAAAGTGTTACATACTTAGGGTTACATAGAGTGATTCCGTACATTTTAAACAATTTGGTAGAATATTACAATGATACAGCTGATACTATGCTGGCAATAGCAGAGGGATAAGGCTATGGTTGGGAGAGTTGGGGAGGGAGAGTTAGAGTGCTGCCTGAGTGGCATTGTCAAGTGTGTTTGGATCAAGGCGCTGTTTACAGACAGGCGCAGCTGTGAGTGCTAAACAGTTGGCTCCGTAAGGCATTTTTGAAGGTGGAGATTGTGGGGGCTTTGGAGATGGATGCAGGGAGAGAGTTAAACCAAGATGGGCCTCTGTAGCAGAAGGACCTCTGTCCATGGGTGGTCCTGGATCTGGGGACCAGAAGACTGGACTTGCTAGAGGTTCAGGTTGGGATGGATGGCTGGGAATGGTGGATGGAGGCTGTCACCCGGGGGACAACCCGAGTAGGGTTTTCTTTGTGAGGAGGCAGATTTGATAGTGTAGCCTTTCATCCAGGTTTAGTAATTTTGCTTCATCATAGAGAAGACAAGGATGTGTGAGCCTGGGGGCACCAGTAATCAGTCTGCAGGCCTTATTTAGGGTAAGTCGAATTTTGTTGAGGGCGGTGGTGTCAGCCGCACCATAAACTGGCAGGCCATAGTCAATGAGTGACAGCACTGAAGATGTGACTGCTAGTCGGAGAGCGTCAGGTGGGAGGCAGTTTTTATGGCGGTAGAGGATGCCAAGCCATGTATTGGTGGCGGAGACAAGGGCATCAATGTGGGTGTGGTAGGTGAGGGCTGAGTCAAAAGTGACCCCAAGGTATTTGTATCAGCTGACTTGCTCAAGCGGTTGATTGGTACTAGGGAGGATATGAAGTGGGAAGTTGCGGGCTTTGTTTTGGGGGTGGGCGTAAAACATGTTTTTTTTTTTTTTTTAAGATTAATGATTAGCCTGTGCTTTTTAAACCATGCCTCAGCGTCATCATAGGATTTTTGAAGAGTATCCCAGTGAGATGGGATTATGTGGGGTGGCAAAATGACAGCATCATCGGCATACATAAGAATATTGCCAGAGCAGGCATTGGGCAGGGTGTTTAGATAGCTAGAGAAGAGTAGGGCCCCAGGATGGAGCCCTGAAGTACCCCTGAGTGGATGGGACGGGTTGCGGAGAGTGTTCCATTGATTTTTACACATTGGGAGCGAGTGGATAGATAGCTTGCATACTAGGCGAGGGGGCCAGTGGAGAAACCAGTGTGGCCTAGGGCATTCAGCAGAAGGGGGTGGCAGACAGTGTCGAATGCCTTTGAGAGGTCAACGAACACTGCACCGGCTAGTGAGCTAGCATCCAGGGAGGAGTGTAGGAAATTGGAGAACTCAACTAGCGCAGTGCCGGTACTGTGACCAGCACGGAAGCCATGTTGCTCTGGGCATAGGACGTTATGTTTGGTAAGATATTCTGTAATTTGTATGGATACAATTTTTTCCAGGGCTTTGGAGAGGGGAGGAAGGATGGAGATAGGTCGGTAATTCCCAGTGGAGGACCTGTCACCCCCTTTATGGATGGGTGTGACTGTGGCTGTTTTCCATGCAGTGGGAAATTGCCCCAGGCAGAGAGATCGGTTGAGTAGGCTGGTGAGTGGGTCAAGGACTTCATCCAGCACAGCCGGAGAATGCTGGGGTCCAAGGAATCGCTGCCGAGGTTCTTGCCTTTTAAAGCTTTAATTAGGAGTGGTCTGGCTTCCTGGGCAGATACCCTACGAAGATGGAAACTGGGGTGTTGGAGGTCAGGGGGAGGTAGGGTAGGGGGAGGGTCAAAGAAATTACTAGGGAGGACAGAGCTAAGGTCAGTGAATGCGGTATTTAGGTGGTTAGCTATGCAAGCAGGGTCGGTGAAGATGGTGCCATCAATTGTGAGCTGAGCTGGGATGGGGGGGAGCGTGATTTCCCATTTAATTGTTTAACATTATCCTGGAAAGTCCGGGCAAACCCCCAGGAGGAGGTGAGGGTGGCCTGGTAATGGTCGGCCTTGGCTTTATGGATGGCCCATGTGCATTTGTTCCGGGCAGCATTGTAGGCCTGTCTATCCGTCAACCGTCCTGTTTCAGTGGCAAGGTGCCAGAGGTTATCTCTATTTCTGAGCATTTGTAGTAAGGCAGGGGTAACCCAGGGTGCATTGCGTCTTTTGGGTCGACCTCCTGTGAGGGGTGCATAGAGGTCACAGGCCTTGTTAAAGGTGTGGGAGAAAAAGGCATGGGCAGTGTCTATGTCGGGTGCGAGGCGAATGGGGGACCAATAGATCTGGGTGAGAAAATGCTTGAGTTTCATCAGGCCGCCAGGGCGGAGGTGCCTGTGGGATGTGGTCAGGACAGTGGGTTTGGGAGCGGGGGCCATCCAAAGGAATAGGATAGGGGAGTGGTCACTTAGCGAGTCTGGAAGGACCTGGATGTTATGAATTTTATCGGGGCGGTTGGTGATAACGACATCCATAAGGGTACTGGTACCTCTCTTTGGGTTAACTCTGGTGGGTTAGGAAATGAGTTGTGTCAGGTCTAGGGCAGTGAAAGAGTCTCTGGTAGTAGATGAGGAGGTGCTGAGCCAGTTCATGTTTAGTTCCCCCAGTATGATTTGTTTCGCCTTGTGGTGGTGGGTTGCAAGATATTCTGTTAAAGATATCAGTGCCGGGCTCTGGTTATTTGGGGGAATGTAGGCGGTGGTGAGATATAGAGGGCCCCTGGAGGGGTCAGGAGCAAGTTTGAGGGTGAGGGCCTGGGCCTGGGCCCCGCCCCATTTACAAGAGCAGGGGCAGGGGGCACTTGTCCGATGATTGTGTCCCTGGTATAGATTGCACAGCCACCCTGCATTTGCCTACTCGGTCCTCACGGTATAAGGTATAGCCTGGGAGGGAGACAAAGGAGTCAGGGGTGGATTTGGACAGCCAGGTTTCAACCAGAGTTATGATGTCTGGTTGATGCAGCATCACCTAGCACTGGAGGGCATCACATTTTTTCATTAGGCTACATATGTTCATGGAGGATATGTGGAGACCATTGTGCCCGGCTGGTGGGTTGGAGGAGACTGGGCCAGGGTTTGGATCTATATTACCTGATAGGAGTAGTAGGAAGACCAAGGCCCTGATCAGGGGGTGGTAGTGTGTAAGCTTACAGTGGGTATGCAGGGATGGGAGGGAGGCCATAAGGGAACAAGGAGTCTACAGGGTTTGAAGGGTAGGGAGGGCAAGGACAAGTAGCGGCCATGTGGAGGTAGGGTAGGCAGTGGAAAGGTTTCCAAGGGGTGGGTGCCGTGGGCCAGGGTACATGGGCAGTATCGGTTGGGATCGGCCAAAGTCAGCAAGGGTAGAGGGTGCTGGTAAGTGTGGGCCAGGTGAGATGTTTGGCTGATGGGATGAGGGTACTAGCATGAAAAAGAGGGGGAGACATTTGAGGAGGCGGTGCTCAAACATAGTGCCTGGGTAGTAGCAGGGTGGGGAGTTTCAAATATCTTGGCTGCCCCTCAGAAAGCGTAGATACCACTTTGGAGTAGTGGGACTGTCACGGACTCTGGTGTACAGGGTACAAGGTTCGAGACCCTGGCAGGGCAGTTGAGATATGACCTGGCGGAGGGCAGTGGTCCAGGTTCTAGGTGACTTAATCTGGTTGATTTGGGCCAGAAATTGGGGTAGAAATAGTGACTCCTAGTGGTCACTGGGGTTAGTAGCAGGCAGGGTGTGGGTCAGGTGGTAGGGCAGGGTCAGTGGGTAGGGCTAGCCAGACAGCTGGGTGAGGTGTGGGCAGAGGCATAGATGGGGATAGAGAGAGAAGTGGCCTAGCAGGTAGAGGGGTTCCCGGAAGTAGGAGGGGAGGGATTCCAGTGATGAGACTGAGGTGGAAGGTCAGAGGGTCCCTCTAGTGGCTAGCAGGTATAACCTGCAAATGGAGAAGTGGGGACTTGGTATAAACGACCAGCAGGATATGATGTCACAAGAAAGTGCCTATAAAGGAAATGCCAGCCAGGGTGGGTGTGTGGAGGCGACACACAGCGCGTCACGGGCTAACCCTCCTCGCAAAGGGTGCTGCAGCTGGAGGTAGCTTATTACGCTCATGCAGGCTCACGGGTATCCGCCTCCTGGATGGAGCTCTGGGGAATCCAGCTGTCGGGGGAATCGGATCCTGTTGTCTGGGTCAGGGACTGTGTCACAGGCCTATATTGTGAGGAGAACAAAGGGAGCCGAAATTAGTATGCAGCGGGAGACCAGGTTCCTTTACTTCGCATGTGCGGCTATATCCCGATTCTGGCAGCCAGGAGAAACAAACGATCAACAGTATGATGCAGGTAAAAGCAGAAATCTAAAGACTGTAAGCTACTAACACAGTATGGTGCAGTTAAGTGCAGCAATCTAAAAGCTGTAACCTGGTAACACAGAAAAGAGCACCTAGGCAGCGGGAACAGCATTCGCTAGTAAGTTCGCCCCCCCCCGAACCCATAGAGTTAACACAGCAGCACTTTACAGCTTTAAACAAGTCAACCAGTAGTACAGTAGAGAGCATAGCAATCATGAGCCTAGTCCCATGCCTATTTTCTTGCGAGCAGAAGTCCGGTAGGAAGCACAAAACAAGAACCCCCCTCACAAGGGTGCTGCAGCTGGAGGTAGCTTATTACCTCTGCAGGCCTGTGGTATCCGCTCCTGGAGGGAGCTCTGTGGGAATCCAGCCATCGGGGGTCGGGATCCTGTTGTCTGGGTCGGGGACTGTGTGCATGAGCCTCTGTCGAGGCCAGCGTGGTATCTGCTCCTGGAGGGAGCTCTGTGGGGAATCTAGCCATCGGGAGGGGGGCCGGATCCTGTTGTCTGGGTCAGGGACTGCGCCGCAGGCCTCTGTGCAGGCCCAGTGGTATCCGCCTCCTGGAGGAGCTCTGTGGGGAATCCAGCGATCAGGGGTCGGGGATACTGTTGTCTGGGTCAGGGACTGTGTCGCAGGCCTCAATGCAGGTCCGTGTGGTATTCGCTCCTGGAGGGAGCTCTGTGGGGAATCCAGCCGACGGGGGGTTGGGGATCCTGTTGTCTGGGTCAGGGAATGTGTCGCAGGCCTCTATGCAGGCCTCGCTGCGGTATCCGCTGCTGGAGGAGCTCTGTGGGGAATCCAGACGCCGGGGGTTGGGGATCCTGTTGTCTGGGTGAGGGACTCGTGTCGCAGGCCTCATGCAGGCCCGCATGGTATCTGATCCTGGAGGAGCTCTGTGGAATCCAGCCCGTTTGGGGTTGAGGATCCTGTTGTCTGTAATTAGCTATAACATACCAAGCAACATGGCCAGGGAAACAGATTAGCTGTCTAAGCCATAGCAGAATGGCTCCTTGGCTATTCATTCAGCCTCTGCCAGTGGCAGGTCACCAGCACATCAGTGCCTTTTCTTTCTACGGGGCACCAGTGACTCGGGGCTCTTTTAAACACATTTGGGACACATTTTAAACATTATTTGTACTACGACTGGCTCTAGTAAATCACTCCCAATCGGGAGTATTCAGCAAAGCGCCATCCAATGCATTGTGTGCACAACACTGGGATAAAAGAACAAGGGGACAGTAAAGAGAGAGAAGTTTGTTTGTCAGGTTGGCCACCCTGACAAGGAAAAACTAAGGACTGCTTCAGAATAAGTAAGAATTGACAGGACAATGTGAAAGGAAAATGGGGGGTGCACATTGACAATACCAAGGGAAGGGGTATGTGTATCTCTGGAACAGGGCCACCCCGTTACAGTTGCATGGCAACTTTTTTCTCCATTCACAACCATACTCCTCCTGTATCACCCTATCACACATAACCCTATCCTATAATTAAGAGGTGTGCTCCCTGCTTGTATATACAGCAGCCAGCTGAGGAGGTGTGAGCAGGGGCTGTGCCCAGTCACCGTGCTTCCCTGGCACTGCGGATAATGCCAAGGGAGGGTACACCTGGTGCCGCAGTGGGAGGAGGGAACCACTGGACACCAGGGAGTGTTTTTTGGGACTTATGGGCTGGTGATCGGGGACCACTGGCACCAGAGAATATCTTGTTGTCATGGAGGGTCTGGTGATCAGAGAGGGGAAACCACTAGCACAAGGGATAACATTTACATTGGAGCTGGCGATCGGAGGGAAGGGGGAACTACTGCCACCAGGGATAATAGGTTTTTGTGTCAGGGCAGGTGAGCGGGGGAGGGGGGAACCACTAGCACCAGGGATAATAATTTTACATCTGGCCTGGTGAGGGGGGGACCACTACCACCAGGGATGATAATATTCACATCGGGGTTGGCAATCGGGGAGGGGGGGCACTAGAATCGGGGATATTATTTCGTACAGAATGGGATGGTGATTTGCGAGGGGGGCCACTAGCACCAGGGATGCATTTTTTTACAGAACGGGGTGGTGATCGGCAGGGGAGGAGTTGCCAGGGACCACAAGTGGTTGGTTGTACCACCACCACCCCCCCCCACCCGTCAGCTGGCTGCATTACCTCTGGCAGCCACTAGGGTTGCCCAGAGTTAAGTCAGGGTTTTGTTTGGCGGTATTTGTGCTGCGCCAATGAACAACACAAAACCCTTTTGTGCAGTGCAAAGCCACTGAATAAGGGGTAGCATGGCTATTCATGGCCATGCCCCTTCCCTTGCCTGCAAGCATCTGTTATGTTTTTCGCGGGCACTAATCCTCTTTGCCTGTGCAACAGCCCCTTTTGAATAAGGGGATCCAGTGCAAACCCTGGTTTGCGCAATCAAAGACCCGTTAGCACCTGCCCAAACTTTTGAATATCTGGCCCCTTCTGATTTGTGGAACAGACTCCTAGAGGGGGTGGTGTCACCCCAGTACAGTAGCTACTTTTAAACTTAGAGCTGGATTTTCTAAGCTGTGAAGCCCACTTTGCATCTAGTTTTTTTTTCTGTTTTCAAAGAGGTTGCATTGCCCTGTTTTTCTGAAAGCAGGTGGTCAAGGGGTGCAGGCAGCAAATGCTTTTTAAAAAACCTGTTTAAAGGAGAACTTCCTATAATCTGCAAGCCTATGTTTTCTGTAGAAGTTTTTTTTTTAACTTTAATTTTTATTGCTTTTTGATTTCTCATATATATCTTTACAGGTGGGCAGGTGAAACACATTTGATACAGTACAGGGTTGTTCACATACGAATACATAGGACAGAACCAGTATATTACTGATACATTCTGAGGTATAGGAGCCCATATACAAAAGTAAATCATGATGCTTAGGCTCTGTGTTAGAGCATACATTAAGATATTAAGGGTATCCAATCTGTAACTGAGCATGTGTTATGTTGAAATGGTAGCCTGTTTAATACATCCTCTAAGTCTACTTTATATGTATATTTATACAATAGACTGTAGATCATACTGAGAAGAAGGGGTCTTGCTCACATGCATAGAGAACCCATTTTCTCCCTCTAATTTCAAATGCTGTATCTGGTTTGGGACCCCTCGAACAGAGCTTTTCTAGTATATACAAATTCTTCATTATTTTAAACCAGTCACTGAGTCTGGGAGGGGTTTGACTACCCCAGAGGTGAGTAATCACCTTTGTAGCTGCCAGAAGATATGTTACTAAGAGAGAACCCCTTTGGATGCGGAGACCCTCAGGAGGGATCATCAAGAGAACCACTTCGGGGGTGACCGCTTCCTCTGCTATCAATTCAGCCAATGCTGATGCTATATCTCTGTAGAAGTTGTTTTGTAAATACTGGTTCACAATTTATTATTCCATCCATGCTGGATTCTTGACGAATTTGTGGTGTACCTTATGCACTTGCTATGCTTCTGTGTTGTTCTTAAAGTGTATCTGTGTTCATAGAACTCTAATTGAAAAGGATGTAGACTACATAATTGGGGAGAGGGGCTGCTGAAATGTGTTAATTTTACAAGTTGTGAGCAGTAAAGAAGTCCGTTTACATTTCTTTGTGCTTGATGATGGTCCCCACCTTTGATCCAACATGTCTAGTCTGTTTCTGCAAGTTCCACATATTAATTAAGAGCACACACATATCATTCATGAAGGAAGGTAAATGAAAAGTTCAAATTAACTTATCAAGTGCTGACTACATCTTTTTACAATAATAAGTTTAAGCAGTCAGTAGCAAATCGGGCCAGACCGCAGCACGATTCCAAACTGTCCTGAATAAGGCTCATTTGCTGCTTTAATACTATATGGAGCATAGTTGGAAACATTTCAGGTTTTTTAATTGAAACTAAACAACAACTTACTGTTCTTATTCTAAAACATTTAAGGTATTTTGACTGTGGATTTTTAAACATCCTTTCCGCTAAAGAGCTTCACAAAAGTAAGGCATGACTTAAGGCTTTTTTTTTTCTTTGTCAGATTGTTTTGTTTTAGTTTGAATTTTCGTCATCATTGCTATCAGCTTTTGAGAGACTTTGGCCTGCAGCCAGTGTCTTCAGTGCACATTGTGTCTTTACACAAATATTTAGCATTCAGGCTTCCTTGATGTTTATCCTTAGGAATTAGTCTTTGGAGACTCGGCACCTTAGAAGGGTTAACTAATAGCTTTTCAGAATGGGAACCTTTTTTATAACTGTGTTTAAGTCTCCAAAATTTGAGTTTGAATAGGCACACTGATGAGATTGGTAGTTTTAGTCCTGTTTCTAATGGGTTATCCACACATCATATGGCAGTAACCAAACATAAATAGGGTCAGTTTGGCACGTCTGCAGCATCTAGATTGCCACTAGCTAAATGGCATTTTGCTACATATTTCTGTGTTTATCTACAGATAACTTTATTTTTTGTTTTTGTTTGTTTAATAATGATTTGGCTCCCTCCCTTCCTGCTAAAGACTAGGGAACTGGTAAAGCTGGTGTTATAAAAGGCTATAACTTTGTTGACATTGCGTGATGGGTCCCTTATACAAACTATTGATTAACTTACAAGGTGCGAAGCAATATTGGATCTAATATGGAGTAATAAAGAGATTAAAATGCATTATAACATGGGTTGCATGAAGGAGAGCACCCAGTTGGTCAAACAGCATCAGGTTACTGTGGATTAAATTCCCTTTTTAATCTACACTTGGGTGACCTGCACTTCTTCCCTCAAAGCAAGTGATGTGATTATCCCACCAAAATCATACGCCTACCCACAGATCCAGTATAGTGGTGACACAGAAAATGTTGCTGATAACTGCAGTATTCTGAGTAGAAATGGAAAGATTTTCAGCAATTCTATACACGTTTACATGTGATCATTGGCAGTAATGTGTCTACAGTGTTTTTTTTTTTTTTTTACTTACCTTGTACTTTACCAGCTGCTAGTTAAAAAGAATCCAATTGAATCCTTGTATTATTTAAGTCAGAAACTCTCTATTGGCAAGGCAATTTACGTACCAATAATGCAGTGCTTGCAACTCATGGAAGTAATATATTCTCATACATGGTAAAAAGCAAGTAAAACAGATGTTGTATCGTGTTGTATTGATTACTATAGGAAAGGAGCTGTGTCACTTTGCTTTCCTGTGTTCTGAACACTAAAAAGAAGTATTAAAGTAATTGTCATTGCAATATAAATAAACAACAGTCTACTCATATACTTTAGGAAGCAAATGACTGTATGAACATATGAAAATGCCAGAAGAACCAGGTGTCACGGTCTATGGGGTCTGCTCGAGTGCGCAGCTAGCACCTTATAATGCTGCTGCCCCTCCCTCTCCATCCTATTACCCCTTACCCTTACCCTGTTCGAACCTCTCCTGAAGCTGTCTCCTGTCTTGCAGGCCACTACCTCATCTGGCAAGGAGTTCCTCTTGTCCACCACTCTTTCTGTGAAAAAATGTCTCCTCATCTGTGCCTGAATCTACCCCCTCCAATCTCAGTTGGTGTCCTCTCGTGTCCCTCCCCTTTCTCCTCTGGAAGATCCTCTCTGCATTAGTCTTGTTTATTCCCTTCAGGTATTTAAATGTCTCAATCATATCTCCCCTGTCCCTCCTCTCTTCCAGAGAGTACATATTCAACTCCCCCAGTCTTTCCTCATTTGGCTTGCCCTCCAATCCCTGGATCATCTTTGTAGCTCTGTGCTGTACCCCCACCAACAATCTGATGTCCTCCTTCAGGAACGGGTGCCAGTATTGCTCGCAGTGCTCCAGGTGGGGCCTGACCAGCGACCTATACAGGGTCAGGATAACCTCCCTACTTCTGGAGGAGATTCCTCTAGCTGTACACCCCAGCATTTTGTTGGCTTTTGCTGCCACCCTTCTGCATTGAACAGAGTTGTTCATGCTCCCTGTTATGATCACCCTTAGGTCCTTCTCTTCTGAGGAGCAACCCAGCTTGAACCCCATTTAAGTGATAATCCCTCCCCTGGTTCTGGATCTCCAAAGTGCAAAACCTTGCACTTATTGGCATTGAACCCCAGCTGCCATTTATCTGCCCGCTCCTGCAGCTTATTCAGGTCCTCCTGCAACCCCCTGTCATCTACCACAGCTCCCATCTTGGTATTGTCTGCAAACAGACTGATTTTGCTCTGGATCCCATTCAAGATATCTGCAATGAAAATCCCGAACAGTACTGGTCCTTGTGGTACCCGCTCGTCACTGGTCTCGTGATGAGTCCCCACTGCCACCACCACCCTTTGCTGTCGCCTCAGCCAGTTCCTGATCCAGGTCACCATTTTGGTCCTGCTCCAGTATACTCCAGCTCTCCAATCTCCCATGCAGCACTGAATCAAAGGCCTTACTGCAGTCCAAGTACAGGATGTTCAGCATGGCCCTTGTCCAATTCCCATGTCACCCAGTCATAGAACTCTACCAGGTTTGGCATGATCTGCCTGTGACAAACCCACGTTGCTGGTCATCCTGTATACTGTTTGCCTCCAAGAAGCTAACTAAACACTCCTTTAGGATGGTCTCCATGAGTTTGCCCACGATCGAGGTGAGGCTCACTGGCCTGTAGTTCCCTGGTTCATCCTTTGGCCCACTTTTATGGATGAGCACCACATGGACCATCCTCCAGTCTTGTGGTACACATCCTGTGTCCAGGGAGGCATTGAACATGTCTTCCAGCGGCCCTGCAAGGACCTCTCCCAGCTCCCTCAGTACTCTAGGGTGAATGCCATTCGGTCCAGGTGCTTTGTCCACTCTTAGTGCCCTCAACCCCTCCAGCACCCCGCCCTCTGTAATCCCTACATCTGTCATCCTCGCCCCTACCCACCCCCTACTTGCCTGAGGTATTTGGCCTCCCTTTCCTGCGTGAACACAGAGCAGAAGTACTCATTCAGTGCCTGTTTCGACCTCTTCTCCACCCACCTCCCATCTTTCTTGATCCTCACAAGCTGGTCTTTGCTTCTCCTTTTCTCGCCTATGTAACGGAAGTCTTTTTCTCTTCTTTTGATCCCCTGCACCAGTCTCAGCCCTCTAGACGTTTTGGCCCCCCTCACCAGTCTGGTAACCTCCCTAGACCTTTCCTGTATACATCTGTATTTTCTCCCCTCCCCATTTTTCTATACTTCCAAAATACCACCCTCTTGGCTCCTACTCCTTCCCTGACCTCTGGTGACAGCCAACTGGGTTTCGTTGCCCTTCTTGTTTTTTTCCTAGTACAGGTCTCTGTTGCCTCTGCCAGCCCTCCCCTTTTTATATTCCATTTCTCATCTGCATCCAAGTGTTGTTGGATGTCTGCTAGGTGCTGGCTCAGAATTTCTCCCATCATCCTAATGTCCACCCCCCTAAACTCAACTACCATTGTACACGTGCCCCCTGTGTAGTGTGAACCACACCGAGTAGTTGTCACTCCCAGCAAGTGGTTCCCCCACTTCTAGGTTCCTTACAGCTTCCCCATTATCCAGTACAAGGTCCAAAGTCTTTTCCAGCCATGTCAGCCCCTGTATAAGCTGTGTCAAGAAGCTGTCTTGAAAAGCTTCCAACAGGATCCCCTCTCTTGCATTCATGGAGGCAGCTGTGCTCCAATCCCCCCCCAACCCCGGTAGGTTGAAATCCCACTACCACCACCATGCTTCCTTTCCTGCTTACCCTTTGAATTTGATCTTCCAGTTCCCGGTCCAGGTCACAATCCTGTGATGGTAGCCTGTACACTACCCCCATCCTCAGTGACCTATTCCTCGCAGCCTGGAACTGCATCCAGAGAGCTTCTGTCCTCCCCTCTTCCCCTTCATCCCTTACACACTTAATCACCTCCCTCACATAGATTGCCAGCCCCTCATTCCCCTTGGCCCTATCCTTTCTGAATAGCCTGTGCCCTTGGATCATCCTGTCCCAGTCCTTGTACTGGGTGGCCCATGTTTCCATGATGGCCACTATGTCCACCAATTCCACTGCCAAGAGAGCCTGCAGCTCCGCAGTTCTGTACCTTAGGCTTCTTGCATTGTGAGACCACCTTCCAGCCTGTTGCCTCCCCAACCTTACCATTCCTCTCCCCCGTCTCTCTCTGCCCCCACTCACTGCTTCACCTCTAACTAGGGGCTGAGCACCCTATGCTCCCTTTCCAGACATTGTTTCTAACAAAGGTCCCACACCACCCCCTTCCTAGTTTAAATACACCCTTGTTGAAATATACCCCTTCATTCCCTATTTGAGTATGCTCTTCTCCTCCTTGCTCAAATGAAACCTGTCCCCTGCATATAGGTCGCTGTTGTTTCAGGTCCTGCCCCAGTCTGACACCAGTCCGTATTTCCTGGTTCAGCAACAATCCTTCAGCCACTCATTGAACTCCTCTATCCTTTTTTTTTTTCTCCCTGTTGCATGCACATGGTACCGGTAGCACCTCAGAGAATGCTACCGACACCCCCACCTCCTCACACTGCCTACCCAATTCTTTGAACACCTCCCCCTTTACCACCTCCAGTGTTTCAAGTCGTTTGTTCCCACATGCACCACCACATGCGGTTTCATCCTCCCTCTGCTTTCACACTTGAGAAGTGCCTGCCTGCTCTACCCTGTCTGCAGTCAACCCCTGA
Source organism: Neoceratodus forsteri (assembly GCA_016271365.2). Classification (NCBI taxonomy): domain Eukaryota; kingdom Metazoa; phylum Chordata; order Ceratodontiformes; family Ceratodontidae; genus Neoceratodus; species Neoceratodus forsteri. The sequence goes on along the minus strand of CM028129.1, from coordinate 451,962,845 downwards.
ATTGACTTGACCCAGATACAACTGTGCCTTTCCCCCTTTCCTACCCATCTGATCCCCTTCAGTATGGAGTCCCCCAGCACCAACACCCCCCACCATCATTCTGATTCTGCCCCCCTCCACTGTGATCCCTGTCCACTCCCCCAGGAACCCTGCTACCTCTCTCCTTACATCCCTCACATGCACCTTTTGTGCTTCTTGCATCATTCCCCTCTGCTGCCTCCCCTCCTGTTACTGCCTCTCCCTCCTCCTCCTCTCCCTTCTCTACCCTACCCTTCCTCTCCCATCTCTGTTTCCTATTGTAATTCCTGCCTCTTGGACCTTCCCTATCCCCCCCTCGTCTCGCAGTTCCGATACCTCCCCTTCCCCTTCCTCTGCCAACACTGCAAATCTATTGCTTGATAACCCTGCAGTGGTGCCCATCGCCTCCTTCCCTGATCCCTCCCTCCTACTACTGCACTTCCACTCATCTCCCCCTCCATCCTCCTTATATCCCCATCTTTAGCTCTGCAGTTCCCTCTCTGCATCTCCCCACCCCTTCTCAGTGTGGTCACTCCTGTCTCAGCTCCCCCCTCCCTCACTCTCCTTAGTTCCCTCCATAATCCCATTACTTCATTCTCAAATTTCCTTAGCCTGCAGCAAATTGGACAGTCTCCCAGTTGCCATGAAAAAATTCATCCAATCAGCCGCCTCACATCCATTGCAACTCACTATCCTCCCTGTGTCTGCCACCCTCCCTTCATGGTTCCCATCATTCCACCCTCTATTCTGTAGCCTCCACCTACCTGTATCCGTTTCTGTCCACTTCCACCGTCACTCGCGTTCCCCTCCCTTGCAGCCCTTCGCATCTACTCCCCATTATTCGTGTTTGGCTTAAGTGTATCCCCACTCTGTCTGCTGTGACTGGCTTAAGTGTATCCCCACATCTGTCCATCAGTCCTGACTCTTGTACTTATATGTTCTATTACTAGTCCAATAGCAATCCTTCTTTAACCCCCTGGTCCTCATTTGATGGCCTTTGCTCAGTAACACATTAATGCAATCTCCTCAGTGTACTACATTAATACAGTAACACATTAGTAGAATCCCCTCAGTGTATTACAGCTCTTATGAATCCTAAATACTTATCACAGCCCTAAGTATGCTAGATGTGTAGTTTAGTAATACATTACCACCTTAGTATATATCAAATCCAAATATGACATCACACGACAAGGCTAGCTTTCACATCATATCATAACAATCTTTTCATGAGACTCTGTGGGCTTGGTAAGCCATTGTATCTCCACCCACCTACACACCCTCTGTCTGAACTTTTACCACCTGACTATTAGCTTTAAGAGTTAGTTCATATGGGCAGTTTGTATCTCCACAAGCTCCTCCCTCACAGCCTTCACGCCCAACCCCTAGTGGCTTTTCAGTATTTAAGGGTGGGAGGGTTTTAACACAGCCATCAGCTGTTCCCACAACCAGCACAAGCCACCAACCAGTAGCGGAACTAGAGGGGGGGGGCTGGGGGTGCAGTCGCCCCTCCTGGCTGCCCCAGTGTGAGTAGTGGTGCCCCATCATGATCTTTATTCACTGTTTATTGCCCATTGTGGAGCGCACAATTGACTACATGCCCCCCCACGAGCTCCCAAATGCTCCCAAACCTAGCTCCGCCACTGCCACCAACAGTTACAGTATCACAGCCCAAGTAACACTTGTAACTCACAGTACTAATTTAAAGTACAAACTATTCAAATATCAGTTAAAACAGAAGAAAATAAAACACAGCCACTTCCTTGAACACTACTCCATCTTCTGTTCCCCAGTGAATAATGCAAGACAAGATGATGCCTGTAATTACCTCTCCCCTCTCATCACAGGCAAACAGCACATATGTCAATGTTACATTACATAATCACAGCCATCAACTGTTCCCACAACCAGCACAAGCCACCAACAGTTACACTATCACAGCCCAAGTAAGAGTTGTAACTCTCAGTACTAAATTAAAGAACAAACTATTCAAATATCACAAAAACAGAAGAAAATAAAACACAACCACTTCCCTGAACACTCCTCCCTCACACATCGATTTGTTTTTAAAGATTTACTCTGCAGTGCAAGGGAAAGTGTTATATAGGTATTATGTCGATTAAGAATATAACAAATTCTCACAGAATAGTGCAGTCCACAGCAAGCTTGCCAGTGCTCAGTTGTAATTTCCACATGTTGCGTTTCACTTAGTTTAGACGTGAGCATTAGCAGTAATATGTCTACAGTGCTTTTTTTGCTTTACAGAAACATTAAGTAATTATGTACATATATAGAATAATGCATGGACAAGTGTGGATTATGGAGATTTTATGCACCCCCGAGGTGTGTGATTCACCCGAGGGGTTTATATGGGCGTCACACACCGAGGGGGTGTATAAAATCCCCATAGAACCATACATGAGTTGTCCAAGTTTTATTTTTTTATGTTTACTGGTGTTTTGGGTGTTTTTCAGGTGTTAAGAATGTCACATAAGTTATTTTATGAGACTTTGTCTGATAAGTTCATGCTGCAAGATCGATTTGTTTTTAAAGATTTACTCTGCAGTGCAATTTTTCACTTCTCTGGAAGGTGTTTTCTCTTCCTTTTCTTCTTTTTCGAGGAATTTGTTTAAGCTTGTTGTTCTGCGGTCGAGTGTTGAGCGTCATCTCTAATGGCCAGTCTTGTGCATTCGGGTGTAGAGGTATTTAAAGGAGAGTGGTAAAAGAGTGCACGAAACGAGATGCTGTTGCCATGTTTTTGTAAATAGATGAACTTTTTTTAGTTTAATTTGTCTTTTTTGCCGCTTAGCGAGAGTAACTTGCCGCCGACAAGCTTGTCTTGCACTGAGTGAGCAGTTGTGAATGTGCAGTGCAAGAACAGCTTGTTAGGTGGTTTTCTGCTGATTCTGTGGTAGTGTTCTGCCCATGGTTTACGGAGCTCCATTAACCACATATGTGGTTTACGGAGCTGTTGGGCAATCTCTGGTAGTGGTTATAACCACTAACCAGTGAATATAGTACTTTTTTCCCTAACTTACTGTCAGGATCAACTGTTCAGAAGTGTGTTTCTCGGGGAATGATGGAGCTACTGCATAATACATATTATTTATATACCCATAATGCAGTGCTTGCAACTCACGGAAGTAATGTATTCTCAAACATGGTAAAAAGCAAGTAAAACTGATGTAACATGTTTTTTATTGATTACTTTAGGATAGGAGCTGTGTTACTTTGTAGCATTAAAGTATGCATGTCATTACACTATAAATAAACAACACTCTACTCGTATACTTCAGGAAGCTTATTAATATGTTCGAAAAAGTGACATACACAGTTATTCTGCAATTGATTAAAAATAAAACACATTTCCACAGAATTGTGCAGTCCACAGCAAGCTTGCCTGTGCACACTTGTATTTCCCACATGTGGTATTTCATTTAGTTTACATGTGATCATTAGTATTAATGGGTCTACAATGCTTTTGTACCTTACAGAAAGGTCTAACTGAACCATAAAATGAGTATCCTCAATCTATATGTGGAACTATTTTTTCAGATGGAAGGATACACAATAAAAATAGTCTTTTCCAGCCATAAAATCGCCCTTTCTGAGCATTATTTGTGTCCTTCATGCGACCCATGTTATAAGTGCAATAACCCACTCCAGAGTGTGGGGTTATATGCATTTAATCCACACCTGGGGCACTGTGAGGACACTCTGCCTGTGGTCTCATGCCTCACAACGCACCCCAGACATGAGTTAAATGCCTATAACCCCACACCCTCGTCGTGGGTTATTACTTATGTGTTTCACAGCACTGTAGGATAGTGTAATCACAACACAAATGTGATTTCTTACTGGAGAAGGAACAGACAAAGATTAGCACAGAGAGACTAGATTTTAAGTGAGCAGATCATGATGCAAAAAGAATTGTAGTACTAGAACAACTTCAGGACTTGCACGATAAATGGGCCATAGTAAGACAGCTACAGAAGCTATAGCCTACTGTGTGAGAAGACTAAGCAAATCCAAGGAGCACATAAAACCACTGTGGTTTACTAAACAAGTAAGAGAAGCAGTGGAGGCAAAGAGAAAAACATTTAGACAGCATAAGGGAAAAAGTAACGTAAATAACATTGCATATAATGATTTAAATCTAAATGCGGTAAGAACACTGTCAAGACCACTAAGGTTAAGATTAAATAAAAAATTTCAAAGGAAGTTGACAACACTTTCTTCAGATATATTAGAGAAAAATGTGAAACTAAGAAAAACATGGAGAGAATTAGGACAGATGACAATGTATACAAAGTGATCAAGATAAGGCCTATATATTGAGTGATTATTTCATTTCAGTATTTACAAGAGAGAATGAAGGCTTACTAACAGATTTTAATCATCACAGATGATCAGATAAATAAGGTTCTGTCAGAACTAAGGCCGACTGGATCTCCAGGTCCTGATGAGATACACCCAAGAGTGCTGAGAGAATTACATTCACACTTTGTTATAAAGTCACCATCAATGGGAGTGGAGTGAGCGAAATGGAGAACAGCAGATATGATGCCCCTCCAAATGTCGTACCACTACACAAAAGTGGGAGCAAGGTGGAGAATGGAAACTACAGGCCAGTCAGCTTGACCTCTGTGGTGGGGAAAATCATGGAATCCTTGTTAAAGGAAAGGATTGTGGCATACCTAGAGGCTAGTGGGACACAAGACCGAAGACGACATGGATTCAAAGCAGGGAGATCTTGTCAAAGAAACCTGATAGATTTCTTTGACTGGGTAACCAGGGTGGTGGATCAGGGAGGGGCAGTGGACATGGCCTACCTAGATTTTTAGCAAGGCATTTGACACCGTCCCACACAGGAGGCTAGTAAAGAAGTTGCACAGTCTAGGAGTAGGTCACAAGGTGGTACATTGCATCAGAAGTTGGCTGAGCAACAGGACACCGAGGGTGGTGGTAAACAGAGTTCAATCACAGGAGGGGGTAACCAGTGGGTGCCACAGGGCTCGGTTCTGGGGCTGGTCCTCTTCAATGTCTTCATTAATGACATTGTGGAGGGGCGGGAAGGGGAGCCTTTGTGGATGACACCAAGATCTGCAATAGGGTAGACATTCCATTCAGGGTGGAAAAAATGAGAAAAGATCTATCCAAATTGGAGGAGTGGTCAAGAGAGTGGCAGCTTAAATTCAATGCAAAAAAGTGCAAAGTCATGCTATTGGGCCACAAGAATCCTGGAGAGAAATACAAAATGTAAAGAGGGATACTAACAACAACAAAACTAGAAAGAGGTCAACATAATGGATGACCTGAAGGTAGCCAAGCAATGTAAAAAGGCAGTGGGGAGGGCCAGAGGGATGCTGGGGTGCATAGGGAGGGGCATCACCAGTAGAAAGTAGGAGGTGGTGATGCCACTGTACAGACAGTTTATTAGGCAACATCTGGAATACTGTGTTCAGTTCTGGAGACCACATCTCTGGAAGGATATTGACAGAATGGAGGCAGTCCAGAGAAGGGCAACAAAAATGGTGAAGGAATGCACCAGAAAACATAAGACAGAAATACCTCAATATGTATACCCTGGAGGAAAGGAGGGAACGGGGGACATGATAGAGACATTCAAGTACCTCAAGGGAATCAACAATGTTCAGGAGGGGAGCATCTTTTACAAGAAGAGGTGTACAAGAACAAGGGGTCACAGTATGAGGCTGGTGGGGACTCTGGAATTGTGAGGAAGTATTTTTTCACAGAAAGGGTGGTGGATGCATGGAGCAGCTTCCAGTGGAGGTCACAGAGGCGAAAACAATTGGGGAGTTCAAGAATGCATGGGCTAAACAAGACAGAAGTCAACCCTGAAAGTAGGAAAGAGAGGTTAAGCTGCTGATCATTTAGGACCTGGAGCTTTAAGTAGGTAGGGAAATGGGCAGACTAGGTGGGCCAGACGGTCCTTAGCTGCTGTCATTTTCTGTGTTTCTGTGTTTAAAGGTGTAAGTGAAGACAGTCCTGCTAACTTATCAACCAGTGAACAGGGTAAACTTGTGGAGACAATTATTAAAGAGGATATTGTGACCCTTACAGAGAAGAGGCTTAATGATGTCAACCAGCATAGGTTCTAAAAGGGTAGATCATGTCAGGCTTACATGATAGACCTCAAGAAGGTTACCAGATGATGGATATGAATTGGGCAGTGGACTTTTTACATCTGGATTTTAGTAAGGCCTTCAACCCAGTTCCCCCATAGCTGGTTAATTCAGGTCCCTCTGCCCCAGTTCACTTGGTTTAATGCAAGAAAAGTAGTACGCAAAAGAGATGCTAAATTAGGGTGTCAGTCATGCAGTACATCCCAGTCTTCTGATTGTTGGGAATTGATTTCTGGGATTTTATGTCATTTAGTATCACATGGATGGTGTAACTTATCAGATTTGTGATTTACCTTGTTAACTTTATCCGACTCGATGGGCCAGTGAGGTCCTTTTCTGCAGTCATAGTTATGTGATTCTGTGATATTTACTTTTTAGGGTATTCTTTTTTTAATATCTAAATTCGTTTTTTTTTTTTTTTTTTTTCAGGGTTCTGTGTCATGAAACTTAATCCAACGCAAGCTCCAGTATATGTAAGTGAAACATTCTATTTATGTATTTAATTATGTATTTACTTGTTAACTGGGTGGGTGCACTGATCCCAGGGACTGTTTTCAGGCACTACCCGGGTCATCAAAATAGCGAACACTGAGAGCACATACATGACAAAAATTATTCACATGGAATGATGTTGTCCATGAACCTTGACAGGGATTGTACAATCAGTAATAACAATAAATACTAAAATACTAGTACAATGGTGCAAATATCTCACCAGGGTTATGAGAGCGACCCTGGTAATAAATAAAAATAATGTATGTGTAAGCCCCACTCCCTGTCTAGGGGTATGCAGGTAGTGACTTGTTGTGAGGGGGGCACTGTACAACCCAAGAAATACAGTCCAGAAATAACAGAAAAACAGTACCTGAGTCCCATGGGTGTTGCAGATGATGGATGGACTCTGTCGGGGGGTGGGGGGGCGACTTACAGGATGATGAACTGGAAATCTTGAAATGATGAAGACTGCAGACTCACCTGCCTGACCTTGCCAACTTTGCTTCACAGCCTTTATAGAGAGTCTTCAGCAGGCAGGCCTCTACACATGCTCTTCGATGGTGCGAGGGTTTTTCAGGATCAACCCCGGAACACGTTGGTGGCTAGCTGAGGAGGCAAATTTCTTTTAGCAGCGAGCAGTTCCATAAATAAAAAAGGCAAACGCCAAACTGTGGAAAACAGGGGATCCCATTTAATGAACAGATGAATAAAACAGGAACAATCGCTCCATGGAGCAATAAAACAGTTCAGTTGCTTTAGACCGTGCAGGTCACATTATAGCTAATGGTGCTCTGGACCGCGGAGGTCACAATGTGAACAAGTTAGTTCAGGCGGCTACCTATAGCCTAGGTAGCTAAAGTCCAAACGCAGGCAGCAAAAACCCTTGGCCGAATCAGGCACTTGAACACAGGTGGCAATACACCTTTTCCTTCCTCCAGCTTCTTTCTTAGCTCCCAGTAAGGAGCGGGACCTCCATGGGGGTTGGTCAGCTGCAGAAGTCACCTGCTTACATCCCTCTTCACTTCACTTCCACTGAGCTCCAACTTTGTTTTGGGGGATAGCTGCTTCTGAGCATCCAGCCTAGGAATAGAGAGTCCCAGATAAAAGGGCAGACTAGGACCAGGGGCTTGCCCGGGGCCCCTGGCTGCAACACCACAGCCCTCTCACCTCATGTCCCTATCGCCTAAGGGATTTGCTCCCTTGGTGGCAACACACTGTCCTTTTTTCTTCCTCTCCAGGGACCAAGACTGCCGGCTAGCCCTCAACAACCAGCCGCATTGCCAAGCGGGCGGACACCCTGCTCTGACCTTCTCTCTCTTTCCTCTCCTGGGTGACTCTCTCTAGGTGCCAAAAACAGTCCTTTTTTATCTTATTTCCTAAAGACGCCAAATACTCCCTAAGGTCCAATTACAGACCAGTCTCACAGGTACCAAAGCACAGTGCTCCCGGAAGACCTCTGGGACATGCAGTCCCAATCCAACTACTTACACTGTGCCCCAAATACAGCACCAGCCGGCACTGAACTACATTTCTCCCAAAAGAAGCTACTGTTCCTTTAAATTTCCTCCAACAGCGTGCATGCGCAGAAGCAAGAACTGCCAAAGCTATGTACAAATTTTATTTTAATCTTTTAAGTTTTCTGATGTGTCCTCTGGTGGTCCTGAGCCTGGTTCCCCAAAAAACGGACCCGGGACCTACTGAACAACTGCTCTGTTGATTTTTTTTTTTTGTCGTCCTGTCTCCTTTCTCCCGGCGGCTACACATGCTCAGTAGTGTGGATCACCATTACTATTTACAAACTGTGGCCCAGTTGCCACAGCAACCTTCCAGGACCAAACAGTGCCCAAAATGCGCCCAGAGGAATGGAAACAATCACGCAACGCCTGCCCCCCATCCTAAAGGCCAGGTACCATGATGGAGCAGCACAGGCCACGGAAGCCACCCGTGGACCAACATGGGTCAATTCCCACCATGGTCACTGAATGACCACCAAAGCAACAGAGGGGAGCCACAGAGTAAAGACTTCCATAAGGTAAGCCCATTTGGGGGGGCTTACAGTATGTATTTGCACATGATAAAACAATGAGTGAAACGTTAGACCAGCAGGATGTGGAAATCTAATTATGACATGGATTTCTGTATTGGGAACATTTGCAGGTGGAGGTAGCAGCAAGGGCAGTCCTAATGTACAACTTAAAAAGGGAGTGCAAGTCAAGAGAGCGGAGGAAAATAAGCAAGCTATTCCAGTGCCTAGGTGCAGCAGTAGAGAAGGCCCTTTGCCCCATCTAGGTGGCAGTTTGGGGAAATTAAAGGAGAAGATGTGAGGAGGACCAGAGGCCCAGAGCTTGGTACCAGGCTTGGGTTTGAGGAGGAGTGATGGTGGTGAGAATGCTTCCTTCTGGAGGGGTTTGTCAATAAGGCTGCCTAGTAGGTACCCATGGTGAACTTGTGGGGAGAACCAGCCAAGGGCCTGGGAAAGGACACAATGATGACTTGAATAAGAATCCAGTAAAGCAAACCTTTAGATGCTGTTGTGAGTTGTGTTGAGCCTGGACAGGTTAGAAGACAAAGTGCAGATACAAATAGGGAAGCAGTAGTCTTGAAGGGGGAGTAACATGCCTTGGTTATGGCCAAGTGCATTCTGGGGTCACAAGGTCTTTTAGTCGAAACCTGACACACACCTTTTGAGTCACTTGTTTGAGCCCAGTGTGGTCTGAACAGTTCAGGGAGTGGTCAAGCGTGATCCCTAAGTATTTAAAGGCTGTTAACCTGTTCCAGAGGTAGCCTCTCCTGTACAAACCACCTGGATTCTCCCTGTGAGGTAATTGCGTACCATGACGTGGGCATGTCGGAGAACCTAGCGAGATGTAATTTGTCCAGTAGGATATTGTGGTCTAATACGTCAGAGGCCTTCATAAGATCCACAAAAAGATTAGATTACTTTAGAAATGGAAACATAAAATGTGAAAGCAGAAAAAGACTGAGGGTCCATCGAGTCTGCCCAGAGCTTCCCATGACCTAACCTCAATCCAGGGTCCTATCCCATGCTCTTTAGCTGTTCCTTCCCTACACCTGTACTTTGAGCAGAGCTCATTTTTTGTGCCTTTATTCTGTCCCACCCATGGTTGAAACCCTCCACAGTTTTTGCTCCTACCACTTCAGCAGGCCGACTATTCCATAGCTCCGCCACCCTTTCAGTAAAGTAGTGCTTCCTCTTATCCCTCCTCACAGTTCATGCCCATGCGTCGCTGAGCTGGTGTCTGTTGAATAACTCTGTGTGGGGCAATTTAGTTATGCCTTTCAGGAACTTAAAAGTTTCAATCATATCCCTCCTCTCTCTTCTGGACTCCAGTGAATATGTTTAGCACTGTCAGTCACTCCTCATAGGAGACCCCCTGGAGGCACTGTATCACCTTTGTCACCCTTCTTTGCACAGCCTCTAGTCTGTCCATGTCCTTTTTTAGGTGAGGGTTCCAGAACTGGGCATAGTATTCCAGGTGTGGCCTCACTAGGGATCGATTAAGAGGGAGGATCACCTCCCTGCTCCTGCTAACTGTTCCCCTTCCTACACACCACAACATCTTGCTTGTTTTGCTGTAGGTTTTGTTGCTTTGGCTTGACTGTTTCAAGGTGTCAAAATAATGACTCCAGGTCCTGCTCTTCTGTAGTGGTACTAAGTTTAACCCCATTTAGTCAGTACTCTCTCCAGGGGTTGCCTTTCCCCAGGTGCATTGCCTTACACTTCTTTGCATTAAACTTCAGCTGCAACACTTTTGACCATCTCTCTAGCCTTTGGAGGTTGTGTTGCAGTTCCCTAACTCCCTGAATGCAATTCACCCTTCCACAAAGCTTAGTGTTATCAACAAAGGGGGCACACTTACCTTGGATTCCTTCACAGTGTCACTAGTAAACATGTTGAAAAGGACGGGGGCCCAAGACCAATCCTTGTGGTACCCCACTTGTGACCACCCCTTCCGTCACCTCACCCCATCGACAGTGATCCACTGTTGCCTACTCTTAAGCCAGTTTCCCCACCCACTTGACTATATCCTTTGCCATTCCAGGGCCCTCCAATGTCTTCAGTAGGTGCCTGTGTGGCACTGAGACAAATGTCTTTCTGAAATCAAAGTAGAGAAGATCCACTGCATGGCCCCCGGTCAAAGAAGACAATAGGGTTGGTCTGGTATGACCTCCCTGCCAAGAACCCATGCTGCTTATTGTCCTGGAGACTATTTTTTTTTTTTTTTTGACAGGTAGTCCAGGAGGTCTTGATTAGGGTCTCCAACAGCTTTCACACAATAGACGTGAGACCAACCAGCCTGTTGTTTCCCATTTCCTCCCTGTCTCTCCCCCCTCCACACCTTATAGAGTGGTATCATGTCACCCACTCTCCAGTTTCTGGATACTACCCCTGACTACAGTGAGCTGTTGAACAGATTGCTGGTGATCGGCCTGTTCTTCTGCCAACTCCCTTAGCAGTCTCAGATGCATGCCATCTGGACCTGGGGCCTTATCTGTCTTGAGGGCTGCCAACCCTTTCCGGACCCTGTGATTGGTGAATACTGGGGTTTCCATCCCTGGGATTTCCTTAGCGGCTGCATTGATGCCACCTTCAGTTGGGGGCCTATACCTTCCCTGGTGAAAACAGAACAGAAGTAGCTGTTAAGGACAGCGGCCTTCTATCCATCGTCCTCAATTATCTTACCGTTGTCTACCAACCTAACAATCACCCCTTCCTTCTTTTTTTCTCTAGATGTAACCGAAAAAATGTTTTTCCCCAGATTTAATCTCTTTAGCAGTCCGCAGCGCTGTGGCTGCCTTTGTCTCCCTTTGCTTCTGTATTTTTTTGAATTTATTCCTCCCACTCCTCTTCTGGCTCCTTTTAAACCTAAGGAATTTACTCTTTGGCACTGACTACTTCCCTAACCTTCGCTGAGAATCATATGAGTCATCTGTACTTATTTCTTTTTACAACTGATTTCACACAGAGTTTTTTAACCTCAAGGACGGCCTCTTCCCACATGTCTTCCACACCTGCTATATCCCTCACTTTAGCTAGTTTGTTACTCACCAACAATCTCATCTTGTCAGAGTCTGCCCCTTTATAAAGTTCGGGACCTCCATCCTTGAGTATGTTCTTCCATCCTCTAAGGACAAGTCAAACCAGATGGAATTATGGTCACTGTTAGCTAGTGGTTCTCCTACTCTTACTGCCTTAACTGCTTCTGTATTTGTGAGGACCACATTCAGAATGGATCCTACCTGGTAGGATCCTTTTACCAGCTGGGTCAGCAGGCAGTCCTGGAGGGTTTCCAACATAGCTTGACTTCTAGAAATTTTTGCTACTGGAACACCCCAGTCTACGTCTAGTAGGTTCAAATCCCAGACTACCACTACCTCCCCTTTTCCTACCAATTTTTTTATTTCCTCTTTGAGCTCCTTGTGCCTCCTCTCACCCTGTCCTGGGGGGTCAATATAGCACCCCCATGCAAATTATTTTTCCCGATACCGCTGTGAGGTACACCCACAGTGACTCGACTTCCTCTGTTTTACTTTTGATGCTTCCATTTTCCACTACTTCAGTACCCTCACAGACCTAAAGGGCTAACCGCCCCCCCACCACCACTGTACCTCCCCTGCTGTCTCTTCTGAAAAGTGTGTATCCCGGTACTGTGAAGTCCTAGTTGTTGCTGTCCACGGCCCGTTTCTTTGATGGCAACAAGGTCCATCTTAGTGTCTACCACCTATGCCTGTAACTCACTTATTTTGTTGCCTGGCCTCCTGGCGTCGAGGCAGACCCCCTTCCAGGAACCACTTAAATGTTTTTTGTTGTGAGTTTGGAGTTTTCCCTTACTCCCCCTTGGTCCTCTATGTCCTGTGCTGTCTGCAGAGCCCTCATTGTATGCCCTGCCTTCACCTGCCCGATTTCAGCCTTTGACTTGACAGTGTGTTCCTGTCCAATTTCTTTGTTTCCAGACCCCATTTGTTGGGAGTGTCAACTAGGTTCCTTCCCACCCACCCCAACTGGCCATGATAGTTCTCCTAGCCTCAGACTCCCCTCAGTCAGTTTAAACATCCAATATAGTTGTCAAACTTCTGCCCTAGTGCTCTTACTCTCTCCCTCATTAGGTGGAATCCATCATCCCAGAATAGCCTCCGTTCCCAGAAGTCTCCCCAGCCACCCACAAAGTGAAACCCCTTTTCTTGACGCCATCCTTTTCACCATGTGTTAAACTCATCTGTATTTCTAATTGCTCCCGCCACCCCACATAAGGAGAACCTCTGAGAAGGTAGGACCTTCATCATTGCCCTTGAAAAGATGGTCATTGAAGCACATACGAAGGCATTAGTAGTGCTGTGGCTCTTTCTGAACTCCTGTTGGGTGAGAGATCAGGTTATATTTAGACACATGCTCAGAGATTTGCTGGAAGATTATTTTTTTGGGGATCTTGCTTAGGTGGAGGAAAATGGAAACAGAATGGTAGGCGTCGAGAAAGTTAGGGTCACCATATTTGAATATGGGGACTACCCTGGCCTGTTTCCATAATGTCAGCACAGATGAGAAGGTCAGTGATAGGTTAAAAATGGTAGCAAGAGGTTTAGCAGTTAGTCAGCTGTAAGCTTCAGGTACCTTGCTCAGAAACCATCGCTACCAGCACTACCATTGATGGGGAGATCTTTGAGTTGGTCACAGACTTCCCAGGGCAGGTGACCTTATAGTGGGAAGGGAGTGGGATTCTGAGGTCATCAGTACCCAGTTATTGTGGGCAGAAGAGGGATCTTTAGACAGTATCTTGCATAGGTAGTCAGACAGGTCTGTGAATTTAGCGTTCAAGACCTCTGCAACCTGGAGGGGGGGTCAGTTAGTGATCTGGCCTTGGTGTGTAACCGGATGGCATTTTGTTTATTCCCAGATTTGATAAGGGAATTCGCCAATGACCAAACATATTTGGGGTCCCCCAGATTCCGGGCCCAAAGGTTCTTAACATAATTAGCCTTAAGGGTTGTAACGTCTTGTTTACAGTGGCAGAGCAGCCTTCAGTAAGTGTTCCAGGAAGAAGGTGAGGGTGCGAATTTATAGTCTTCCCACACAATAAGGATATACCTTAAGTCAGGCACTGACCCGGTGATGTGGAGGGCCAAGGTTTTGAACATCTTACCTCCTGCAATGCTGGTGACCTGTATTCGGAAATGAGCACAGGTTGCCTGGGGTTGGCTGGTGGTGAGGTGGATCCTAAGTCTGATTAACTACTCTTCTGTCTCGGGGTGGGGTGGCTTGCCTATTCAGCCCTTAACTGCCTCCAGGTGGAGGCGTGGGGATGAGAATGCCATGCATGAGCAAATAGCAACAGGTGGGGGCTCGTGGTTCTGTGATATGGCACCTCCACGCACACACTCAACATGCTGCCGCAGCTGGGGACCACTTAGGGAGAAAATGGAAAATTGCTCAGCTTGGGCTGACTTAAGTCCTTCCTGCCATCCTCCGCCACTGCCTAGACCAACGGGCATGTCGCTGGATAGGAGTCTCTAGGTGGGGAGAGGATGGTCTTCTCCTTGTTGGCCCCACCAGGGGCACAATCTCTGGGGGTTACTAAGGTCAGGTGAGCGTCAGGTTGAGGTGGTTGCCAGACAGAGGGGGGGCAGGGGAAAGGACTGAGAGTTTCTAAACATTTTTTTTAACCTTTTTATATTTTTCATGTACAGATACAGTGAGTTGTGGAAATTACTTGATAATACATCCAGAGTTACAAATATCCTATCATCTGTAGTATGTGGCATTAGTATTTATTAGTTGCACACTGCTAGCACCCAAGGGTATGACCTATGAGTATAATTAAGTTTAGTTATGATAATTGAAATATTTTTTTTTTGTTCCTTTCATATTACCCTCAGCACACCACTCCTTTGGGTTTTGTTGGTGGCCCCCACTTCCCCATGGACTCATCCTTTGCTAGTGACCATAGCCTTTAGGCTTCTCTAGGCCTTATTACTGTCCTTCAGTGGTCCTACACAATCCCTGCAGGAAAGATCCAGCTCTCTCTGAGGGTGCTATCAGGGGGATGGATATACTGCTTATGGTCGGGGCTGCCTTGGGAGGGGGCAGTAGTGCACATGGGAGTTGAATGGCTTGTGAGGATATCCAGTGTGTTGGGCTAGGCAGTGTTTCCACATTTCTTTAGTATCCCCCCCTTCCTCCTCCCACAAGGGCGAGCATTTCATTGTATCGGGGGGCGGGGGGGTGATGGTAGTACATGGTCATCCACACTGCCACCTCCAGTGGGCCACTGCTATGAGTCGCTGTAGGACTGATGCTCATCAGTTCCACCCACATGGGAGGAGATTATCCCCACAGATACCATTTCATCTTCCCACTAGTCTCTGCTCCTGTTGACATGGGTTCAGTGCATGAACCCGGGTCCCCAGTGTGCTGAGCAGGTGCCTCACCACTTGGCATCACTAGGTTTTTTTTTTTAATGACTTGGTATGTCCTTAATATTTATTTAAATAATAAAATGCATTTATTAAAATATAGTTGGGGAAGAATTGCAGCATTTGATGAGAAAACATTCTCCCGGACCACTGAAAATAACGATACTGCCTACATAAAAAAGACTGTGGATTCCTCGATGACTAGTTCCATTTCCACTGCTGTATGGAAGCTAACAGAGAAGCAAAGCTGGTCTGTAGTTTCAGGTCAGCAGTTCTGCTCAATAGACATAATCTTTTCAGACCAGTTAACTTCCTACACCTCTATATTGCTGGCTCTAGAAGTCCTAGAACTCAATGGGTTAGTTTTCAAAACTTAATAAACCTCTTTTATGTTGGGGGGTGTACTACAGCTGGTTTCAAACCCTGAAAATGCTTGTACTTGAAAACTTTTTCCATGATAGATTTAGTTCCCTGTTCAGGGAGATTGCTTCGGGGAAGAACAGACAAGCTCAGCTCTTTAGGATTGTAGACAGGCTGCTCCATCAGGCCCATCTGCAGCTGAGAGGTGCAGTTTTAGCCACTAAATGTGAAGAGTTTGCTCTATTGTTCTCTGACAGTGTGTCCTCTGTCAGGTCCAGGATCTGTCCAGTGGGGCAGACACAACCCCACAGTAGCCAGATAATTGTCTCTAGAAGCACTCCATTTGCCTGGAGTGAGTTTAGGCCAGTGGAGGTGGAGGAGGTTTGTGAGGTAATCACACACATATTGTGAACTGGACCTGGGCCCAACATGTTTACTTGTGGGATGTGTGCAGTCTGTTGGTCCAGTATTTGCTGAGATTGTTTGGTGCTCACTTTTGGATGGGTCATTCCCTAGTGCATTGAAAGAGGCACTGGTGAAGCCCCTCCTGAAGAAACCATCTCTTGACCCTGACATCTTGGCGAATTATAGACCTACCTCTACTCTTCCTTTTCTGGGTAAGATTATTGACAAAATAGTAGCTCTGCTGCTCAAAGCCCACCTCACTGCCTTCAACATCCATGAATCCCTCCAGTCAGGATTTAGGTCAAGTTACAGTACTATAGTCCTGAAACTGCATTAGGCAGGGTGCATAATGATCTCCTCAGGGATAGACATGAAGGAGAATGGTCAATACTTGTTCTGTCCTCAGCCTTGACACAGTGGACCATGGTGTGTTGTTAGGTCACCTATGGGAGCTCTGTGGACTCAATGGCACTGTCATAAGCTGGTTTGAGTCCTTTCTTACAGGTAGGATGCAGAGGGTAGTGATGGGGAGTTACCCCTACCATGCTGAGTTCCCCAGGGTTCGACCCTCTTGCCCATGTTGTTCGCAGTGTACATGCTGACTCTGGGAGAGATCATCAGATGTTACAGCGTGGGTTTTCACTGCTTTGCAGATGATACCCAGCTGTATATTGTGCCCAGGACTCTTGACACTATAGAAGTACTGAATGTGTGTCTGGCCAAGATTCAGGAGTAGGTGTCCTCTTGTTGACTGAGGCTTAACCTGGACAAAGCGGAGATACTGGTGATGGCCTGTTTGTTGGCGGGAGGTGGAGACTACTGGAACAGTAACTGCCTTGATGCTGGGCCCCGCCCCATTGCGGCCTCTACCAAAGTGAAAAATCTGAGCGTTATCCTTGATGACAGATTGGCACTCAAGGCTCGGGTGTCATCTATTGTCAGGAGTGGTTTTACTATTTGAGGAGAATCGCCTGGATCAAAACCTAAATCCTGCAGGATGACCTGCCCTCACTGGTGCAAGGGTTTGTGACATCTAGACTTGACTATTGCAACGCTCTTTACCCCAGGGTTAGTGGAGTGGTCCTGTGTCACCTGCTGCTAGTACAGAATACAGTTGCCAGGTTGCGGGGGGCCTTCTGAGGTCCTGTCATGTAACCTCAGTCCTGCGTGATCTGCACTGGCTCCCAGTGATGTGGAGAATCACCTTTAGTGTGGGTCTTCTCACTTATAAAGCCCCATACAGTCTGTGTCCTGGCTACCTGAGTAACCTCTTGACTCCACACTGTCTCAGCACTCTCTCTGCTCCTCCAAGGAGGGCCTCCTTGTGATTCCCAAGGTCTAGCTAAAAACATCAGGTGATTGTGCTTTTGAGGTAATTGGGTTGGCCTTGTGAAATTCACTTCCAAGGTCTTTGAGGGAGGCACCCTCATTGAAGGCTTTCAAGCAGGGCCTGAAAGTACATCTATTTAGGGAAACCTTCGGGATTTAGTATCTTCCTTAGCCTTGCTTTACCCAGCTGCTGACTTATGCTGTTTAAATAATTGCTATTTACTGTATGTTTTATTTTATTATGTGATTTATTGGTCTGTCACTGTCTATCCTGTAGTGTGCCCTGAGCCTCTGGGATAGGGAGCTTCATAAATAAAATGTCACTTACTTTATTTTATTTAAAAAATACTTTGGTAGTACCTGCAATAATACTAGATTACACGGTGTTGCTTTCTTTTTCTAAACATGTTTTCCAATTCTGAAAAAAAGGAATTCTATCTATTTAGATTCACTTCTGTTCCACACATAGGCAGTCTTTTAACTGAGCATGATCAGTTACTGGAAACAGTCTTCAGGCTTAATTTCCCCTATCAGGCAATCATGTGTCCACCCACCTCCCCCTGCTCTAAGATCCATTCTTCCTTCCTTCCCAGCTTTCATGAGATGCAGAGGTGTTCTCCTCCTTCCTTGACTGGCTTCTGATGGGCAGTTAGCTGCAGGATGTGGATTTTGCTAAGGACTTACCCATCCAGACTTTACAGCAGCTGGATCTTTGCATCAATCTGGACAAGTCTGAGCTGACTCTGAGACAGAACTAGACTTGCTGCAAACCAAAATATACCTACCTCTTGACAGGGCAGAGGCTCCATCATCCCTTCCCAGTCAGTTCCAGTTACATAGAAACATAAACTTTGATGGCAGATAAGGACCACTTGGCCCACCTAGTATGCCCATTTTCCTACCTACAGGATAAGCTGCAGAGCCTATTTAACCAACAGCCTATTTCTTCCTACCCCTCACAAAAATTGCCTTATGTCTGTCCCATGCATTCTTGAATTCTCCCACAGTTTTAGACCCCACAACCTCCTCAGGAAGGCTGTTCCATGTGTCCACCATCCTCTCTGTGAAAAAATACTTTCTCACATTGCCCCTGAACTGTCCTCCTCTATCTTCATATTGTGTCCCTTGTTCTTGCACATCTTTTCTGAAAGATGCTACCCTCTTGGACTTTATTGATTCCAGTGGAGGTACTTAAAGTTTGTATCATGTCTCCCTCTCCTCCTTTCCTCAAGGGTATATATATTAAGCTCCTTTAGTCTCTCCTCATGTGGCTTCTCTTGCAGACCCTGCACCATTTTAGTTGCCCTCTTCTGGACTGCCTCCATCCTGTTATATTCTTGTGGAGATGGGGTCCCCAGAACTGGACGCAGTACTCCAGATGGGGTCTCACCAACTGTCTGTACAGAGGGATGACAACTTCCTGTTTTCTGCTGGTGATGCCTCTCCCTATACATCCCAGTATCCCCCCAGCACTCCCTAATGCCTTCTCACATTGTTTGCTAACCTTAAGGTCATCTGATATGATTACCTCCAGGTCCCTTTACATTTTTGTTGTTGTTACTACCTCGCCCCCATTGTGTAATCTTCTCCTGGGTTTTTGTTTCCCAGGTGCATTATTTTGCACTTCTTTGCATTGAATCCAAGCTGCCATACTTCTGACCATTCCTCCAACCTTGCTAAGTCCCTTCTCATCCTTTCCATGCCTCCTTGTATGTCAACCCTGTTGCAGATCTTTGTGCCATCTGCAAAGAGGCATACTTTTCCTTCCAGTCCCTCTGCAATGTCACTTATAAAGACATTAAAAAGGACTGGACCCAGTACTAAACCCTGCGGTACCCCACTAGTAACTCCTCTTTCTTCAGAGGGACTCCATTTACAATTACCTTCTGTGTCCTGTTGTCCAGCCAATGTTTTACCCAGGCTACCACCCTGGGACCCACTCCCAGGCTGTTAAATTGACTATTATTCTTTTGTGTGGACTGTGTCAAATGCCTTGCAAAGGACATGTATAGCTGGGTATCATCTGCACATCAGTGAAAACCCAGACCATAACACCTAATGATGTCACCCAGGGGCAGCATATACACTGCGAATAACATGGGTGACAAGATCGAACGTTTAGGTACTTCACAGGTCAAGAGCTTTTAGTCGGAGGAGAAGTTCCCCATCACAACCTGTTGCTTCCTGCCTGTCAAAAAAGGGCTCATAAATTGCCCTTATGTCCTTTCATTTCTCCCATTTCCTCCCGCTTGCTTGCTGGCATCCTGCTCCTCTTCTTTTGTTTCCCGAATCCTCCTGGTGCCCCTAAATTCCCCAGTGCAGCTTATTTTGTTATTTAAGCCCAGTTCAGATCAAAATCCTGTGAGTTACTGGCATTGTTTTGGTGCTGCTGGTGACTGCGCATTTGATGTACTGACCGCAGGTTTTAGTGGTCGAACGAGGAGTCTCTCGGTGGTCCTGGTGCCCTGGTTAGCTAAATAGGAGCCAGTCACCTTGGCAATGCGGCGTAAAAGCCGCCTGAGTAATTTTAAATAAAGTTTGAACAAGGGCCTTTTCGGGGCTCATTAATATTCATAGAGCCCTCTTGAATGTTTATAGGTTGCTGCCTGCCACTGAGGGGGATAGTGGAACTGTGGCAGCAACAGTAGAACTACTGTGTGTATGTAAATAAAAGTGGGTTCATTTAAGAGAGAAGTGTGAGTGGGAAATGTAAATAAATATTTTATTTCCTGGCTGCACCAGAACTCTGAATCTGTGGGACTGCATAATCTGGACAGTATTTTATACAGCAGCCACCATTTTGGAAGTGCAGTAGCCAATCAAAAGCTTGGATTTCAGCCAGAGACTCATAGGAAAGTACTAGAGCCTGGTGGGAGATAAACAGGAACAAGTTTCTGGCACCGAAAATTGAGCGAATGGGAAAATGTTAACTGTTTTGGGCAGTTTGAACAGCCAATGATATTTCAGGGATTTTGATCTATATTTAAGAGGGACTGTTCAAACTGAAGGCAGATTTTTGGGGAGAGAGTGAGCTGCTCAAGCGATTGAGAGGCAGCTCCAGGGAAGGAGTGTGGAGATTTGGCCGGGAAAGGCCTGACTTACCTCCCTGTCATGGTTCTCCAGTATCGGACTGCTTGATAGCAGTGATTGGATTAATTGGAA